>BGPR01000094.1:479672-508133 GCA_013235015.1 Araneus ventricosus | reverse complement strand
TTCAACTGTTGTCAAAGAAAAGTTCGTTTTTCGAAAATAACAGAAACATCTTCCACCAAGTGTCCACTCACCCAGCGGTTCCTGCGGCGGCATCCTGGCCTGTAAGAAGGACAACCAGAAGATGACCTGCTGCAGCTGTACGTCGAAGGGCTCGTTGAGGGAGAAGACGATGGCATGTAGGCAATGGCAGTTGCCCAGGAACCTGTCGTACACCAGGTAGTAGGGCTCGTGCCCAGAGAACTCCCACAAACTCAGGTCACCGACACCTGCGGAAATGAGAAATAAGAATGTTTTATGCTCGGATAAATGGTGGATTATTTTATAGTCGGAAACAAGGCGGGAAAAATTTAAATTTCAGATAAAATAAATTATCCATCAAATATTTTTTGTTACTACGAAGTGAAAATCATTGAGTACTATTTTTAGAATTTATATTATGAAATTCATAAAATTTCGTCAAACTTTTCTCGTGTTTATAATCTTTTATTATTAAATATATACAAGTACAGTAGAACCCGGGGATCCGAACTAATTGGGACTGACTTTTGTTCGGATTCCGGGAAATTCGGAAAAATACCTGTGATACACCAAATGCAGTAGAGTATTGACTCCGGGTGCTCTGTGAAGGCTTACGGAAAGAGCACGCGGCGATTCGCACGGTACAGTGGCAAAGCAAGTTGAGGGTAAAATGAAGATATTTGAGTTTGTTTCTACTAATTAAGGTGCTGTATTCATACTTAAAGATCAATTCGAATGCTTTTAAGTTAGGAATAAACATTAGTTTCGTTTCCTATTCGTAATTGTTATTTTCCCTTCATTTTCAATAAAAATGTTTCAGAAAATTTTTTTAAAAAATGTTCGGGTTATCCGAAATTTCGGATTCCTGGGATTTAGATTCCCGGTGTTCTACTGTAGCGTCAGATGCAGAATTAATGTATATTTTAATCAGCAGATGGCAGCACGAGAGTCTATTTATTTATTAAAACTATTCTTGGCGCAATTTTCTGCTGACAGTTCGGTTAATTGAATATAAGTGCAAGATTCTTTTTACAGTTTATTTTCAAAAAAAAAATATATATATTTTATAGAAAATGGCTTACGAATATTTTTTAAAGTGTCATTAACAAATTCTTTTTCAAACTGTCAATGACAAATATTGGAGTATTGTTCTGTGTTTTTTCATTTCAGATAATTATTTTAAATTTTATTCTCCCAAGATTACTGTACTAACTGCTATCTGCTTCCTAGCATTTTAAGAAAAATTGTTGAATGGAATTAATATACTTCAAATTCTTACGCTGGTCTATAAATGCTTACGTCTCACATTCAAATATCTACAAAATTTGATTGTATTGAATTTTACTTCAAAGACAAGTTTTCTGATTCGTTGAAAGTAGCTATTCAAACTTACTGTGCAGCAACGCTTTGAACTAAAGAATCACTGAATCCAGTTGGCTACTATTTCGAACGTCAGTATTAATTCATTTCTAATTTTTGTACAGAAAGCGTCTAATTCGTTGTCCCTTTTTTACTTTCGCGTTATACAAAGAGAAAGTATTGTAATCGTCAAGAAATTCGAACTCGAGATTTTGACGAATCTCCACGTTTTAGACCTCCCTGAGTCCGAAAAACACAATTTTGGAATCATGTCCGTCTGTCTGTCTGTGTGATTGTTTGTGAACACGATAATTCGAAAAGTATTAGAGCTACGGGGATGAAATTTGGCATGTGATCTTGATACATCATTTGTAGGATTCTGTCACATTTTGGACAAAATTCCTCTACGGAAAGTCTGTTTGTCCACTTTCATGTGAACGCTATAACTCAAAAACTTGAATAGCTATATGAATAAAATTAGGTACACAGTTTTATCGTCATAAATGTAGGTCCGTATAAAAGTTTGGGTCCAATCCGTCAAAGGGTTGACTGTCTGTCGGTCTGTATAATCGCATACTTTTGAACTTAATAACCTCTTAACAAAATTAGTAAGATAAATGAAATTTTGTATGTGGCTTTCTAACCTTAATTGTAGATTTGTGTCCCATTTTCGTTCAATCGGTTAACAAAAAGGCGTTCAAATTGCATATTCAATTTTTCTAAAACGGTTCTCCACACGCATGCGTACTGGTGTATCTAACGCAGCTCTGGCTTGTAGTTCAGTTTTATTTCATGTATTGCGTAATAACACCTGATTGCGCTTTTTCTTCAGTTTTGGGTTCTTTTTCTCCCTTTTGACGCATTCTGCACCCGTTTAGCGTATTTTATTTTAATTTGTTTTATTGTTTTAAGTGTTGCCACTGTCTCTGAGGGAGTAGTCGGAATTCTCGTGACGTTTGGACCTTCCCATAGGTCCGCAATCTTTATGCCTTGGGGTTGACATCTTTGTTTGAAAGTATACGAGAAAGTTTAGGGGAGACCACTCCCGGTGGTTGTATTTTCAAAGTACCCTTAAACTATATTATTAGTTGAAGAAAAAGATTTTAGATACTTGTTAATGTCTTCAAAAGAGTGCTTAAAATTTAAAAGGCTGTTTACTGACACATCATTACACCATACATGAATCGATTGATGTTAAGAGGGGACTTCTGAGATCTAGCAGAGAAATGCTTTATTGATGTTAAAAGGGTTCTTCTGCGAAGAAGCCTTCTTCTAACATCACATAGACACTTTGATGCGGTACAGTGGCGAATCCAGGGGAGGGGCTAGCTGGCTGCAGCCCCCACCAGCGCTGAACCAAAATTCTTGATTTAATTTAAAATCACTACAACTGTTTGATCTTAATTTTCATTTTAAAAGCATAGTAATAAAATCGTGACAACAGCGCTTTCTGACTTGACAGGCTCGAAAATTTTCCTACTTTCCTAGTCATTCCACTTGCACTTGTAGCGTTAGCGCGGTCGAAAACATTTCTTGGCCTGCTATTTCGTTGTATTTTTTATTAAATTATCGAAAGTATTGTAGTGTTCTTTATTATTCTTATTGTCAGGAGAGGAACGCCTGTAAAGTTAAAGTGTTTTGGTTTATATACGCCATGAGGTTTGATATTCGTCACTACGATACAAAATTTTTATGACCTCAGCCCCTCTCCAGAACGGAATCCTGGATTCGCCACTGATGCGGTACCAAAACGTGGCTGTGAGTGGTAGAAGCCCTGTTTTCAGACCAAAGATGCATTCACCTTCATCAAATTAAAAACGAAAATAAAAATGTAATTTCCGCCGAGAATGAAGGAGTCAGGGGTGTAATGGAGCCGGAACGCCGGACCGGCACTGTTTTTTTTCATGAGAAATAAATAAGAAAAAATTGTGAAAACGTCCTTAAAACATCGAGATTTTTGTCACCCAGGTTAAAGCGTTCCGGCACTGACTATTTTGAGACTACATCACTGACAGAAGTCCCCTTTTAACATATCGCTTCTGTATAGGACATACTCGCTTCACTCATAAACATCTTATTTTTGGCGAAAGGTCATCGTTGTGTCCCACATGTCATGAGAATTTTACTGTTAATCACATTTTAGACGAATGTCCTTTTAAAACACATCGTGATCACTATTTTCATTCACCGTCGAAAACCATGCAAGAGTTGGTGGGTGAAAATCACCACCCAAACATTTTTAACTTTTTAAAGGCTATTGGATTTTTTACATACATTTAACAATTTTATTTCTTTCGTCTCATTGCGGTACATTTTGTTCAATTTTTTTAACTTTGCGTTTCTTCTGGATTTTATCTTGTCTCACCGTTTTTGGTTGGTGAAGTAGAATTTTTATCAGTTGATTGGAGCAGTTTAGCCAAGAATGGCTCCTGCGCCATTGAACCTCAACTAACTAAACCCTTTTAACATCAATCGATTCATATTCCACATAACAAAAATTAACAAACAGAAATTTACTACTTAAATAAACAGGGGAATTTTCAGAAAAATGGAGTAAGTCATAAAAATGTCAATTATGTCGTCAGGTCAGTTTTAAAAGAGAGCCAATTTTCTTACCAGAGATATTGACTTGATGTATGTCGATGCCGTGGGTGTAGCTGTCAAAGTTGGTCTCAAACGACAGGCAAGGGTCGTCCGATGTACAGTAATCGGATTCTATACTAGATTTACTGGAATGAGCACCTGTGGAGAAAGAAATGGATATTAATCGGGTTTGGTTTAGAATGAATGGTTCACTGTCGTAGGTTTTGACACGCGAAATTAGATTTCCGTGCTTTGATTTCTACATATCAACATAATACTGCATGTCAAACTCAACTGCTAAGACGAATCATACAGAAGTATGTGGACTTGGAAATGCAGCAAGCCTTTTCATAAGCATAATTACTCGTATCGATAAGTACTTCTAAAAATTGAAATTATAATAGTTATTCTACATATGGAAATAATATTGCATTATAATTATTAATAATAAATCAGCATACTTTGTATGAAATATCGGATTCATTTATCAATAGGGATGAAAGATAACACCGGTTGAGGATACTTCAGAAATATAAGATTGAATTACTTTAGATTAGATATATTGTATATTTGAGGCTCACATAAGCTTGGATACTGCGAATTCGATATTGCTGCAACAATTGCAGGAAATACCTGCCAGATTCTCAAATTCCGGAAAAATATGATAAAAAACTTTTGCAAGCAAAATTTTAACCTTGTAGGGTATAATGCTGCGGCAATTGCAGAAAACAAATTAGTTCAAGAAAAGTTTTCTGAAGTTCTTAATGAACCATGTTAACTACAAGAAGTACCAGTTCTACTCATTGAGTAATGTATCAGTCAGTATTACTCACTGAATTTGACGTGTTTTCCACGATGATAGAGCAGAAAAGTTTACTCTACAGGACAGACTGTTCTACCTGGGACTACCAAATTTGCCACAGGTATACTTAAGACATTGAAGATATATGGATGTAGGCGCATATTTTTTCGAAATTTTAACTGATAATTCAATTAATTAAAAATTAGAAAGACTTCAGTGTTTTTGCTCAATTTCTGAGCAACAGCTTTCCAAAGGCCAACACACATAATTCATAGAATAGAATTACTTTCACATTATCTTAAAACACAAAAAAAGTCTCTTTCCGATCACAAAAGTTTAAGTACCATACGAAAGTTTTTAAAAAATTTTAACATATGTGTAAATGAATCTCTACCAGTTAACCCTCCCTCCGTGTGAAATAGAAGATTGAAAAAATTGCTGCTGTAACATCAGACTCAGAAATAGCCAATTTTTGTATCAGAAATATATTTATTTAGCTATTAACGAAATGAAGTCGTTTTATTGTACAAGCAATTTGAAGAACTGAACTTCCAAGGTGAAATATAAACAATCACAATTATTCACATTACGTGCAGTCTGCGCCTTGAGAACAAATACATAAAAAACACTGGTAAAGCCGTCTTAGTCCAGTATTTAAAAGATAAGACTGAAGCCTGAAAACAATTAGTTACACTGCCTACAAGCTGCACACTCGAACTTACCGTTTTTCATCTTGACGCAACCACTACCGACAGAAGAGGAGGAGTTGGACTTGGATCTCCTGAACCAAGAGCTGAAGTAACCGCACTTGAGGGAGTCCAGCAGGGTGGTCTTGCCGACCCCGCTGTGGCCGAGCACTTTCAGCTGCATCCTTGACACAGGCTGGACGGAGGCGGTCAGCTGACTGATGTATTCTTCCCTCTGCTGGTCCTACAAGAAAGAAAGTTATTATCAAATAAGGTCTATCTTGATTATTTGCAGCTGCAATAGCTTTGATGTAACGGTAACCACTAGAATTGTGGACTCTATGACAAGGAATCCTCGCGCAATGTAATGACAGGCCACGTGTGTAGTAAGCATGGCCGAAGACCCAGATAGCACATACGTTTGCAGCAAGTTTGATTTTTACTTGATATTATCTTGTCATGGCACATTTGGCGCGTCAAACTTGAAGCGAAACTGCTGCAAACTAACAATGCAGAATCACTACCCTCGCTTGCAAAACGAGTTTGCAACAAGTTCGCCACGGCGAAAATAGACAACTAGCGCCACCCCTCCTTGCAATGCAAGTTTGCTGTGAATTTGTCATGAAAAGTTCACAGCACGATTGCAAAACAATTTTGCTGCAAAGATGAAGAGACACTAAAACAGAGAAAGATTTTTCTATGTTTTAAAAAACATCCGATTTTTAATAGCATCTCCTAGACCGTCCTTCTTTTTATTAATTCAATAAATCAATGATAATTTGTGAAAAAACTAACTTTTTTATAAAAAAAATTTGAAACATTTTCCATCTTTCTACTAGAACTCGCACTTTAAAGAAAACTTTATCGCCTTTTTCTTAATGTTGAAATTTTAATTAGCGAAATCTATGTTCGCCTCTCAGAGTTCATCTGGCCGAGTGGTTTAGAGCGTCAGGTTAGCAAGCGATAGGTCGCGAGTTCTAATCCGAGGTTGTTTTCGTACTCTGTTTTTGCTATAGTTTGCAATGAGTTTGACGTGACAAGCTTGCTGCAAGTTCGTCGCGTGGTGACTTCGAAGCTGACGTTAACGTGCTGCAAACTTGTTTCAAGTTTGCACTCTTGTCATGTCAAATTTGTTGCAAGCTTGCAGATTTTGCAGAGCAAGATTGCTGCAACTTTGCTGCAAACTAAAATTGATATCTGGGGAAACAACTCCTCTTTCCCCAAGCTCACCCATCTCTGTGTTGGCTCGCCGGCTGATATAAGGATAACATTGTAGTTAACAAACTAACATCACTTAATATGTCGCCAGAGAAACCAAGAACTCATTTACTCACAAGATGACTTTTTATCTCGTACTCAACGTGCCCTTTCTCCCGAGTGTGGGCGATATAACAAAGGATTCCTTTATTAAAATAACCATGATACGTATAAAAAAACAACAGACAAAACTGAGAAATTTAACAAAGCATTTTACCAGATTAATATTGCATAGCATATTTAACAATATTGTCGAAACAAATGCAAACTATCGAATGCAATATAAAATTAGACACAGATTTCGATAATTTATATTTGTATTGACGACTTCATTCCAACAAAAGAGCAATATATTTTTGTTTCCTATTAATATAAATTTGATTTAATAACATTTACAAAAGATTGTGGAAATGCAGAAAAATTTCCGCAGTTGAGTAAAAAAAGAAATAACGAATTTATTTACCGTTAGAGACGAAACTACTTCACAAGTATCGCAATAAACAAAAGGTACAATCACTCATAAAAAAATAGTCACAGCTATAAATATAAAATTTCTGCCAATCACGTGATGTTTCTGTTTTCTATACACTGTTAGCAACTTATTTTTGAGCCCATATTTTTCAGCATTTGTCTTTTAACCTTCATATCTCTAAACAAGAAATCCATAGAATTGCATGCAGCTTCTCCAGGAACTTTTAGATAATAAAATATTATTTGAAATTTGAGACCGATTTTTTGTTGCCAAATTTGGAGAAAAATCTTCAATTACGCCCAGATGGTCATCAGAGGAGTATAAAATTTCATTCAAACGCGATATTTAGCTCATAAATAGCTAAGCAAAGAAGTGAAATAATCTCAAGTATTTCGCATATCATAAGCGCAAAGCAAAATCAAAAATAACTTAATACTTTAAAGGGCCATTTTTTTCTAGTAGCGATGCAATAAAATAATTTTGGGATTGAGATAAATTTCAGAACAGAAATTCGTTTAGCTCATTGGGTGATATTAATTTTTTGTTAATTAATAATTAATTATCAAATCAAGACACTTCGTTTTGGTTTGAGATAAAAAAACAGCAAATCTAGGTTTTTGTTCCATTGACAAATTTGGCGAGAAATTACGCCAATTTTAAAAATTGTATTTAAAAATTGATGAATTTGGTGGGAAGTATAATTCTCACGGCCTACGAAAGGGTTAAAATAGCATAAGGAGAATTATTTAAATTAAACAAATAGCGTTTTAAAAGTAAAGAAATTAAAATTTATGGCATATTCAAAAGATTTTTAAAAATAATTTTTAATGCTTCTTTAAGACTATGAAATAAATGTGCTACTATGGTGTTCTATAAATGTGCTAAATGTTTCTACTCTAAATAATTGTTTTTTATTTCTGTTGATGGTAGCTTCGGTTGAATTAAAACAGGCAGAGATAGTCGAATACTTACGTTTTTCAACTTGTTCAAAATATCTGCTATATCGTTGAAACCTTGAGCAAGAGCTGATATTTCGGCTGGGATTCCTTCCTGTGAGAAAAGAACGAATTTAGACATTAAAATTCAGTGATTCGAATATTAAATTTGGCAAATTTCAGTAATCTGATAGATGTATAACGAAGGAAAAATTCATTCTTCTCAGTGCAATAAACTACTCACAACTACTGCTGTTTCAAAGGCAGGTGTTTTATAAAATTTTCAGATTGTTATTGAACAAACTCATATAAGTTTACATGTAGGGGAAGGTGGTGTACCTTGGACATAAGTGTACCTTCAACCTATGCCGAGTTTAGCGCCATCTGTATAGATGTATAGAAAATGTTATATGTATTTTGTACACTTGCCACCAGAATCCCAGTGTACCTGAATTTATTTGTCAAGGTGCTCATTTGAATGAACGAATCCTAAAAAAGGAAATTGACCCATCAAAAGTAATTTTTTTCCTGTTGAATTTTGTGTTAATAGTTCCTAAACATACATAAATTACTTTATAGTAAAATGCCTAACTTATAAAGCACAGTTTTAGCTATAATAACATGTGTTAGAAATTATGTTAAGTCTAACCTCAATTTAGTAGTCAGCCATTTTCCATGAAATGGCCAAGTGGTGTACCTTGGTGCATGACCACTACATGGTCTACCACTTATGTTATGGAAAAATGCGATTTAATGTGGAAGTTACCACATCCCGTGTTGACTGGAGGATCTGAAAGGCAGCTTCGGAAATTAACATTTGGAAATGACTTGTCTAATTACAATGTTGGTTAAGCCTACTCATAGGAATGAAACTGTTGCTGTAATAATTTTATATTCGGTCTAATCTAAGACCTCATTAAGTAAAAGTGCTCATTAACATTTTTCTGTAGCTAAAATACCAATAAATGTTTATGTTCAAACTATTCGATTAGATTTTTTAAATCTAGAAATAGCTTGTCCAAGGTACACCATACCCAGGAGCAAGGTACACTACCCATGGTGTACCTTGGTCCTATTTTCACTTTTTTTAAATTGTAAATAATGCACTGAAATACTTTTTTAAAAAATCTACAAAAAATATGTGTTGTGTATAAAGGCCTAAAATATGAAAGAAAAATTTTGTTACCTTTCTTTTAGTAATTATCCAATTAAAAAGTAAAAATGGGACCTAGGTACACCACCTTCCCTTACAATAAACAGCCATTTTCATTGCACATTGGGTTCAACCTGAGTGATTTCATCACATAATTATTTCGAACAATACTTTTGAGCTGAATTTGAAGAGTCAATAAAGTGGATTTAATAACGAATTTCTCTCTTAGGAACCTCAGACATTGCTGAAAAAATAACTTTTAATCAAAATGGCTTAAGCAAGGACATTTCAAAATACAAAAAAAGCATTTAATATTTTTTTATATTTCTTCTTATTTATATACAAGATGCCCATAAATTATTGGACCCATTTCAAAATAATTAAAAAATCTAATAATGTTATAATTGCGGTTTTTTTAAATGAGAGAGCAAACGAAAAATTGTTTTTTCAGATAGGTGGCGTACAGCGTTCTAAATTTGCTACAGCGAGAGATTTCCATATGCAATGGCTACCGATCTGAAGAAGTCGATGCGCGTTTTCTGGTTTTATTTTTTTAGTTTTTCTTCAATATCTGAAAACTATTCAGTTTTCGAATTGCAATTTATTAAGCAAATTAAAGAGCCTAAAATTCCCTACAAATAAATGTTTTCATTTTTCTTGTAGCTTTAATAGCTTCGCAGATAATGGCTCTAAAAAATTGGAGATGTCTAATAATTTACGACCACCTAAACCACTGTAACGGCGCATTACCTATAGGGTGGTTATAATTAAAGTTACCCTATTTATACCTACGTAGAGTCTGTTCTGGTGGACGGATGTCGATGAAACTTGGTATATACGTTATATGAACTATGGGAGAAAAAATCTGCAATAAAAATAGTCCAAATTTCTACCTATAGATAGCGCTTTTCATGTACAAGAAAGGACATTATGTAAATTTGGAGCGGTTTAAAAAAGCACTAGTCACTGCCGTAGAATTATTTTTCACCATGCCGTTACAGAAGAATGACTGAGCTTTACTCAAGAAGTTGTTTTATCAGAACGGCAGTAATTTGTCAACCGCACTGCGAGAATATCGACGTTTGAAAAGCTTACGAAAAGGCCCTACGAGGCAGACTTTGAAAAAGATGATTACTAAATTTGAAGAGAATGGGGAGTTTGATGTGCTGCTAGGAAGAGGACGAAGACGGTCTTTCCCCATGATCCATATAACGTATATGCCAAGCTTCATCGACATCCGTCTACCAGAACGGACTCTATGTAGGTCTAATTAGGGTAACTTTAATTATAACCATCCTGTATCTGAGAAAAAAACCCTTTTTTAAAAATGATATCTCATTTTCAAAAACAGTAGTTGTAACATTATTAGTTTTTTAAAATTAATTTTTGAGATGGGTCCAATAATTTATTTTTTATTCCATACTTCGTTATGCCAACATAACGAAGTATCAATTTTTTAAAAATATGGTGGAAAAAAGTGGATCAAGTCCATGTTTTGTCCATTTTGAACCGACATTGCCATGCTAGTGTAGAAATTTAATATTTTCTGCGCAACTAGAAAATCACCCGTCATGATATGACGAGTGCAAATTGCCTTTTCATTGGAGAGATTTCCCGTCGAATTTGACGTGTTAAAATAGATGTATATGCGAGAGAAATATTTAACATTGATTGAGAAGAAATAAAATAAACTTATATTTTATGACAGGAAATATTTTTTTATTTATATATTATTTACATATTTCCTTATTCAAAAAACCGCTTTGTAAACAACATTCCGTGTGAAGTATTTTCCGCTGTTTAACAATTTTATTATAATTCAATAACCATGAAATTCTCAGCTTGTCAAATGTAAGTCAAAAGTGAAAATTTCAAAGGAATTCTTTTTCTTAATTCTAACCAAAATAAAGCACTTCTCTGCTTGTCAAACGTTGCCAAAAAATATTATCAAATTATATCATCACGATTGCAATAAATAATCAGATGCATCGAGGCGTCCAAACTATATCACGCGCATGATATACCACTGACGTGATTTAACACTTTCTATTAAAGAACGGAAATTAATTTGAAATATATGATTAATATAATTTAAAATTTCTCGGGAAATATTGATCATAGCGAGATAAATTTTGTATCAATCGATAGCAAATTCTATTTCACTATTTTAGAGCTATTAAATTTGAAATTAGAATGACAATTACTCTTTAAATTTAAAATTGCTGAAATTTAGGTTCTCTAACATTGAAATAAAGCTGTTTAACGTCTCGCAGTGCTATGGCGCGAGTTGTTTTGTTGGTGACGTCAGAGCGTTACCGAGATATAGATCTGGGCTATTATATTAGTAATAATGATTCAAGTCCATAGTTCAACTTGTATCCACCAGGCAGCAAGAACAATTACAAGTCCAATGTTATTTTAATTGCAGCTAATCAACTTTGAGGTCTGTTTTCTCAGAAATGAATCTCATGAACTTGGTTCACTTTAAGGGGTCTATTCTGGTACCCCCGGTTGCGTTGATTAAGGAACGTCGCACCGTTCTTAACGTGCGGAAAAGTGACGTCTCCCAACACTGAATTACAAACTCGTCAGAACCCTCCATATATGGACGAGTTTTCTGTTTTGTTTACTTACATTAAAAAACCTTGATTTTATTTGCATGGCTTTTTGGGGTCTATTCAGGTACCCGGTGGTGGGAGACGTCACTTTTCGTTGTTAACGCGCGGAAAATGACACGTCTCAACAACTGGTAGAATAGACCCCTTAGACTTCCGCTTTGAAGATTCCACTGACTTAGCATTACACCGGAATTACGTAGTCACCGCATTTTAATGCAAATAAACAAAACAGAAAACTCGACCATAAGTAGATAGTCTAATTCTCATTATGGAAATTTTATCATCACCTGAATTGCTATCAAACGTATTTTTCTCTAATGAATAAAACGTTGACATAACAGGCGCAAACACGCACACATTGAAGAAACATCATCTCATTATTTAATTCACATTGAAAATAGATTTTCCCACAGATGGTTTTGGGAGCATTTGATATTATCATCCAAAAAAGCGCAGTTTCTAAATTTTAGTTTACTCTTCAAAGGACCAGCTACACTTCTACCGTTTCCGAACGAAGGCTGTTCTTAAATTTATTTAACAAAGGATTGGCGTATATAAATGGATAGTAGGGTTTTTCTTTGCGAGCGAAAGCCCCATGAACTCTCCTCTGCACATAATCCGATCCGCACTCAGCTTGATGAAGCGTTGTAAGTCAAATATAACGAAAGCTGTCTTACCCTATTCTTTTGGTCCACCACACATCCGGCCAAGCAGAGAATTCTCACTATCTCGATATGTCCATTTTTGGCAGCGAGGTGGATGGGATAGAAACCCATCTAAATGGAGAGAAAGAAAAAACAAGGCTTGAGATACTTCAGTTCACGAAATATGTACCGAAACAGGCAAAATATTGTTTTCGTATAGATTATTTAAATATAGTATTTATATTAAAATATATATTAATAAATAATAAATATATAATAATAAATATAATTAAAATATATATTATATTATTATATTTAAATATAGTATTATTTTAAATATAGTATTTAAAGAACCCACCCATATAAGATGCATTATGATAAACTGGTCTGTTTAAATACAGATTACCTACAGCAGTGGTCGGCAAACTCATCAGTCAAAAGAGCCAAAGATCAACAGTACAACGATTAAGATATCTTCTGATAGCCAAATTCTTTTCAAGAACCATATTTTTAAGGAGTCGCTTTAACCCTATGAGCCCTATTCCGCCTGGTTTCGGGCGCTTGGGTGAATTTTTTAAAGGAAAACTGTAGTTCCTTCTTTGATAGCAATTGATCGAGCAACCATAGGTGTGTCGACCTTCTGGAATTTCTGTAAAGAACGTGACGATTCCATTCTGTTTTTGTGAGCGAAAATTCACTCCAGGTCTGGAGGCGATAGATTTCTCACTCTAGCCGGGTTCAGAGAGTTAAACTAGCTACTAACATTAACTTCTTAAGCGTTGTAAATTATCGCATTTTTAGTCTTATAAACTAAAATTTAATCATTAATTAGCTTCATAATTTGACACTCAAATTACGTAGAATCCATAAGCATCTGAAGCATTCTATGCTTTTTTGATGAATGCAAACGACCACCTCTTTTCAACACAAAAGGAGTCATCTTATCAGATAACAAAGAAAATGAAAGTGTTAAGGGTTTAAGTAAAACCACATATTATAATATCCGCACGTAGCCGCAATGGGTTCGTGGCAGAGCTGCACTCGACTGGCTAAAAAGCAGAATGCGGCTCGCGAGCCACGGTTTGCCAACTACTGACCTAGAGTATCCAGATATGCAGAGTGATTCAGAAATCTGCAGGAACATTATAAATCAGCAATTCAAAAACGAACCCAGACAGAAATACGTCTCTGCACTGAAAGGATGCGAATATTTCTTTTGTAATGGAACTTGAAGTTACTAATAACATAATTCACGATTTAAATTACCATATGATTCTACAGTTGATTTAGCAATGTATTACATGGAATAAAACATTGAATGGAGTAACAGATTACTCATGTTCAGTGTGCCGTATTCCATTCAGAAACGCAACTGTTAGACGAGAAACTATACTTTTACCAGCATTAAGCATCATTGCTGATGGTGTGACAGAACACGATCAGTAGAAATGTTAGGTGCTGTTAAAAGGTGTGGTTCTCGTAAGAGTCAAGCACTAATTAAATTTATAATAAGTCGTGGCGTTCTCGCTGATACGGCAACTTTATTTTGGTTTTATAACAGAGGGATTCCGTGATGGAATGTTGAAATTTAATGAGTGTTTTTCTTAATGGGCTCAATATGAAGTATTTTCTTGTATATTTATCCCATTTTTAAATGCGTGTGGCATTTCTGCCATTTCATTCATAAGGAACAAAGTTTAAAAACAGAGTTGAAGGAAGATCCATCTCACCTTATTTGGCACATTAACTTTACAACCCGAAGAACACAGCGTCTTGGCCAGCGTCAACAGTCCATCCCTGCAGGCTATGTGAATGGGGCCTTCCCCTTGCTGTGGTAAGAAAGCATTAATTTTTTTTACCATACATTTAATTAAGTGTTAAGATTATTTATTTAATGTTTTAAGGTATCCGACTGTGTTCGGAGACATTTTTTTTTGAAAAATAACTTATATATATTTTTTAATGTTATTTTTCAACTGCATATGTTTTAAAAACTATGAATATATTGTAAAATTAGGATTTCAAAATAATATTTTTAAAAAAAAAAACTGAAAAATGACCAAAATATTTGCTTTACGTTAACAGCCATAGACAAAATCATATTCTGAATATACATAAAACCTTGTAGGAGTACATTTTTATGACAGTTATCTATGTTATGCTGTAAAATATTTCTTGTACTTCAAAATAGTTTTGAGATATAGTTGAACGCAGTTACTAAACTGGTAATTTTTCATAAAAAATGCTTTTCGTTTATATTTAAGCACATAAAAATGATACTTGATTTTAAAATTGACCTTAGTTTTTAGAGGAAAACATCAAGCGTATTACGGAAAACAATCTCAGAAAATTTCATATCAATACTTGAATAACTTTTTGAGAAATCATTGTTACGGTCGACAATTTTCTTCAACAGTATCATTTCTCAGAAAACACATTTAAAGTTTTCATGCAACAAAAAATAATGCTCACAGTTCGGTAATAAAACAGCTATAACTCCATTTGTAATTCAAGTATAGTAAAAAGTGAGACAGTTTTAGAAAGCTGATTAAACAGGCTACAAAATTAAGTCATAATTTTGTTTTGATAACTTCATCAAAAACGACAATTTTAAACCAGTCGGGCCTTAAACTGATTATTTAACATTTTTAATTGACTGTTTAACATTCTAAATTGATTATTTATTAAACGCGGTAAAATGACTATTTAGCGTGTTTAACTCTTTCGATCCGACTTTTCATGATTATAATTTAGCTATGAAAAGTGGTTTAATTTAATGTTGACAAAACATGTAAAAATTGGATTTATTTACCCAACAGGGAATGAAGTCTAATCTCCGGGATGTATATGCCCATTAAGGCCGAGAGGGTTAAATGAATACTTAACGTGCTACATTAATTACTTATTTAAAGTGTTTAACCTATTGAAGTATTAACTGTTATTTAAATCTTTAACTAATTATTTATTATTTACACGTCATGGGGGTTACGTCATTATAACTTGTTAAAAACTAAGTGTGTCTCTTCGTTTTATGCTTTAAGATGCCTTTATGTAAGTCTCTTCAACAAATGTTCTCTATGTTTTATTATGGAAAATGTTTCGTGTCCTAAATAGTTTTTCTTATAGCTGTAGGTGTTTTTGTATGCAAAGGGTGTTTACACATTTTTTGTTGATTCCAAATAAAAATGTAATTACACGCAAACAGGAAAATACATGTTTGACCATACATAGCATATGAATTGGGCTAAAAATGAAAACTCATATGCAGTAAATAGAATTACTTTTTGTTGTTTAATGCCTCGCGAAAAGAAGATTTGGCTGGAAAGCTAGTGGATGTAGCTAGTGGAAGGCGATCCATCAGATCGCATTAACTCCGAATCTGCATCGTAAACTGCACGCACTGTTGGTACAGTTACCGAAATCCATGACATGACATTTGATGCTCAATAGCATATCTACGTTTAATTGATAATTAAAATTATGTTCTGTCATAAAATTCACTCTGGTTTTAAATAATTAAAAAAAATAATGAGTGACATTTGGAGTGGTGGTTTAAGAAGAAGCTTCAGATTCTGTATTATATAACGTTATACAATATACAGGCTGTCCGCCCTAAACGTGACCAAAAGCTAATTTCTAAACCGTTAGAGAAAGGTACATTCTTCAAATTGGATAAAATGATTTAAATGACATGAAGAAAATTATTTTAAGCTTTTTGAGTCAACACTCGGCTGAAAACAATTATGAAGTCTAAATTTTTATATCGTCCGCTGGATCTATTAAGCATATTTAGCAAAATACTGTTGGCGCCTTAACATTTTAAACAAAAAATTCTACTCTTCTGCGACTAAAATTGACCGCATTATGGAACTCTGAACTTCATTATTTTTGATAACCAACGGAATTTGGAAGCGCCTTTGATTGGCAGGTATTCCTCAAGGTGGTCATTGGAATGGTCTCAGTTAATCTGAAATATTAATATTCAAAGCTTGATAATTTCGTTGGTTTTAGTCTCCGATGAATGGAAAGTCTTTTGTTTAAAATGCTGATGTGTCAAGAATAATTTACTAAATATGACTAACAGCACGGGCGGATTGTATAAAAATATATATTTCGCAATTTTTGCAGGAGTACATTTATTATCTCAAACATCATAAAAGATAATTCTTCACGTCATTTCAAGCATTTTATCAATTGGAAGTGTATACCTATCTCTAACGGTTTAGAAATTAGCTTTTGGACCACATTTAGAGTGAACACCCTGCATATACGAGGATGGATAAAACAAAAAGTTTATAAGGGTAATAAAAAATATTTATTAACATTGGACAGAATAAAAAGGGAATTATGAGGCATACTTGCCGATCACTTTTCTACATAATCACTAAATCTATTTAGGCATTTATCTGAACGCAGGACCAACTTGTTTAAAACAGCTTGGCAGAAATCACTTCCTGTCCAGTTCTCGACAACTGTTTTCACATCACTCTCGAGAGAGAACCTTGTTCCAGATAAGTGTTCCTTCAATTTCGGAAAAAGGAAATAATCATTGGGCCGTCGTGAAGTTATCCGCCGCAAACGCCCTGGCATGTTGAGTGATAGTGTCACCCTCCTGCATGGCAATATCTATACTGTTGGCAAAACTCAAGAATTGCTGCGAAAGTTCAAGTGGAAAATCTGGAGCCAACCCCCTACAGCCCAGATTCGGCACCCAATCTGGGTTCCAAACACTTATCAGAAACAAGATTCTCTCCAGAGAGTGATGTGAAAACAGCTATCGAGAACTGGCTCAATGGACAGGACGTGATTTCTGCCAAGCTGTTTTAAACAAGTTGGTCCTGCGTTCAGACAAATGCCTAAATAGGTCTGGTGATTGTGTGGAAAAGTGATCGGCAAGTATGCCTCTTAATTCCAATTTGTATTTTCTGTTTATTAATAATAAATAATTTTTTATCACCCTTGTAAACTTTTTTCTGGTTCCATCCTCGTAAATCTATAGATTTAAAATAATTTGGTAAAAAATTCTTCACCGAGTCCGCCAGCCTCAGCCACCCGACCTATTTTAACAAATTTTGATTCATATGAAAGCTTATGACGTCTAGATATGTCATCAAGGGTCGCCTATTCCCTCTGCCCTCCGTTTTTGAACGAAATCGAAAAAACTCATTCCCACTGTACATTCTGCATGGGGAAAAACGCCAGCAACAACCACCCGACGTATTTCGACATTGTTTTTTACTTGAAAGGTTATGACGTCTAGATATGTCATCATGGTTCGCCTGCCCCCCCCCACACACCACCACCACTCATTCTTGAACGAAATAGAAAAAAACACTTTTCCACCATACATTCTCTATATGTTTTTCAATTTCGTTCGAAAATGGGGGTTGGTGGAGGGTAGACGACCTTTGATGACATATCTAGACGTTATAAGCTTTCATATGAAATAAAAATTGTCGAAATCCGTCGGGTGGTTGTTGCGGGTGAACTGCCTGAGGGTTTTGCTGTATTATTTTAAATATATAAATCCCAACAGTTCCAACACAATGGCGTGTCAAAAATATTGTAAAATACCTATTATAGGTGATGGAAACTGTTTATTTAGGGCGATATCTTTCTGTATTTATGGATATGAAGACTTTCATGGCGAAATTCGTGAAAAAGTTATACAAAACTTTACAACTAGATGAGAGTTATTGAAAGATTTTACAATTTGAAAGGAATCTGTTGTCTACAAAAAATATGAAATCTACTATGGTTTTATGGTCTGTTACACTGGTCTTCACGCTGAAGTGAAAAAAGTAGTGGCTGAGAGCCTCGAAGCAGCGAGGTGGAAGGGACAGTGCTGAACAAAGTGGGTGCTGGCCGCGAACCCGCCCGGAGGGCAGCGAGAGCGGCTAGTAATGAGTGATATTGTATTATATGAGATATAAGCATAATTTAAATGAAGAAATTGACTTTTTCAGAAGAGCGCATCGTGTAATGTTTCAAAGGGTTCGTCCACTCACGTTGTCGAAGACGTCCATCTTGCATCCGGCTTGCAACAGCAGAGTGGCCACGCTTTCGTGGTGTCTGCGCATGGCGAGGTGCAAGGCCGTGTTGTCGCACTGCAAAAAGAGAATGAGAAACAAAATCAACATTCGTGAAGATCCCGGAGAGAAAGACAATCGACATTATGTCACTCGGCACAATGGTTTCGAACAAAAGGTGCTTTTCCCACTCCAGTAAGAGTCCTTGACACGAATTGCCTCTAAATCGCTATCTTTTGGAAACATTTTGATTCGCGAATTTTCTGCGTAAGTTTTCTTTGATCTTTTTGCCTTTTTATGGTCAAGTGCATCTATAAATTGTTACAAAAGAACTTGGTCCATCAATTTCATATGGCAAGTAAAATATGCCAACTTGCTATTGATTCATACTCTTACTCTGAGCTATAAAATTAAAACCTGGGATCTGATGCCATGAGAGTTCAGGAAGAGGAAGATTTATTTCGTGTTCTTAAATAAGATTTATTAACAGCTTAAAAGCTCTGCCCAAGCTCATTATGTCATTTTTAAGCTTATAAACTAAAATTAAATCACTCATTGATGTTATAACTCGCTACAAAAGTGATCAATAATCCATTAGCATCTCCAGTGTTCTTTGGATTTGTAGTTGTATCAATACGTCACTTTTCCCCAAAATAGAGGTGAGCGAGGTTCATCTGATTAGGTAGTACAAAACATTAGATTGTTAAGGGTTTATTCAGTTTTAGCGATATTTTCAAAATTCTTTGCATAATAAAACAATATTCTTCACGTTGGAAAAAGCAAAGTATGTAAGGTCAAATTTTTAAATTCAATCAAATTGTTTAAGTTCAAACTTTTTGTTATTTGTGTATTTTCTTATTTAATTTTTAGCCAAACGTGTGTTAAGATGTATTTAGACAATATATTACTATATACTAACTAAATGCATTCAAAGTATACTTAAAATATTCAAAATACTACTTTAAAGAGTATATAACGTTGATTACCTTTTAAAACAATCAAATGATAAAATAATGTCTATAAGTATTTAAAAATAATAATATTGAAATAAGAAGAAGCATATTTCAAATTATGATGCGCCACTATGAATTTTGATGGGCAGTCATTTGGCTGTGAAGTTCATTGTCATGCAGCATGCATTCAGCTGATGGTTTTAAACGCAAGCTATAAAGTGAAATTGATGATAGAGTGGTAACAATGGCATTGAATTGTGTCTTTGTACGCTCATCTGTAATCATGTGACCAAATAATCAAGAAAAATCTTTTCCCCGTTTCTTTAACTTCTGTTTGACAAATGTATTTGAATATAACTAAATTAAATAATTATGAAAGATTTCCAAACCTACCAACTTTGAAGTTGCTTTCTTAGATGCACTAAACACCATCTCTTAACTATTATTACTTTTTAACGTAGGACTACGTTCCTGCCATTGGGGTCTCAGGAAGGAATTTGATTCACACGCCGAAACGCCACAAAACTTGGTATGGGAGATCCTCTATATCTCGATAACTACATATGTTAAAAACATAACTAATATCTTATTTTAGAGATAAAGGGTAACAACAGAAGTTACAAAAAAAAAATCAAAATTGGAATTGTAGTTCAGCGACTACCGAGTCGCAAAGTTGGACAAAAATAAGCATGAATTGGTGATGCGATCCTCTATATCTCGTAACTACATATAGTGACCTCTCACTTATACGCGCTCTCTTCTATGCGCGTTTTTCACTTATGTGCGTTTTTTTCGCGGTACCGGCCAAGGGTATAGGAAAACAATGATAACTCTTATTCATTTATGCGCCGCACTAAAACAGCACCTCTCACTTATGCGCGTCGCAAAAATTTTCTTAGTTCAAAAGTTTATTCGCAACAGAACAAAAACCCTTTTTGGTCTGCTTCTAGGAATGTATTCCATCGCCCTTACCCTATTGTTCAAATTCCAGGAACACATTCCTCTAACTTATACACAGGGGTGAATGTGGAGGTTCTTGTGATTGACGTCAGTAAAAGTCGCATTTATACAGCAGCCAATTAGAGAGTTAGTACGGTACGTAGCATGTGGCATTGATCGCTAACAAAAGAATTTTTTAATAAAGAATATTTTTAAGAAGAAATATTTTGGTTAGATGGTTACGCTTTAAAATGGCGAAAAGAACAAAATTGTCGCATTCGTTTAAAATGGATGTTATTAAAAAATTCGAAGAAAATACTTGCACCTCGAAAAAAGCTATAGCGGAGCATTTTAATATCCCAGAATCGACACTGAGAGAGATTTAAAAAAAATCTGCATCATTTCCTTTTTCTTTGTGTTCTTAAAAATAATTATCGGAAGTTATACACGTATTTGCGTTTTTAAACTAATCTTATTTACATTTTTCAGTAGTATATACATAGTATTAATTGACAATAGATGTACACTGTATTGATGTTTCACTTTTAAGCTCACTTTTGTGATTTTTCACTTATGAGCGTCTCTTACTTATGCGCGTTTTTTCCGCTGTCCCCTGCGCCCGCTCATAAGCGAGAGATTACTGTATGTTAAAAACATAACTCTTATTTTAGAGATAAAGGGTAACAAGATAAGTTACAAAAAAATTTAGTTAAACTTAAAAACCTAAAAGAGTCACTTGAGTAAAGTATTCCTACGTCTTTAACATCAGCTCCAATCATTTTTAATATACTATATATTTAAATGCAAATTAAGTCAGTTAGAAAGAAAAGCGGATCTCCACTTCCCCCCCCCCCCGAGCGTTCAGTTAGCAGGCACTCTGATGACTTACTTCTTTAATTTGAAAGCGCATTTCTTCATTTATTGCCCACGCATTTTTGTAGACGTCACAAACCATCTACCCAAAACAGCATCTTTGCCACATGATTTAAAAAATAACCGTTTTGTTTATGGCCATTACTTTAATCAAAGGCTATATAGGAATGATTATTGCATCGGAAAATAGCATTAGATTTAGCAAGAAACCCTATCTCAGTAAGGCATAAAACTACTAAAAAAACTTTGAGCTGCATGAATATTAAACTTTAGCGCTCCATTGGTTCCGTTAAGGCGGCATTGAGTTACATGCATACTTTACCCTCCAAACGCAGATGATACAATCTTTTATTCAAACAATTTAGGCCCCTTTCACATTATACGGTTGAACCGTTACGGCAAGAATGCATTAGGCCGCCTCTTGGTGGTAAACTGAAGAAATGAGTGGGAGCTTTCACATTAGCCGATCGCGGTTTGAGTCCGTTTGTTGGGGTTTTAACCAGCCGCGTGCGCGACTGGAAAAAACGGCGCCGTTACGACTTCGTCTTAGTAGTAATGTATGAAAATATGCTGATGCTTTCACATTGCACGAATTTCATCCGGCTGCCGTCCGTCACCTTCACAAGGTCACTTGTTCTTTTTGCCTTCTCGGAGCTTTTGCAGCTAATTAATGATTCCATTATTTTTATAGAATGCTTCAAAATTAAATTTTACTATTGTCTTTGTCATTTTTAAATGATTTCATTGTTATCATAGAACGCACTTTCGTTTAATTTGAGTGTTGACTGTGTAATTTTTTAATGTTTTCGTTATTTTTTTCCTATTTAAAATTTAGCTGTTTTATTTTATTTCGAAATATGCCAATGCTGACTAATTTTTATATTGTGTAAGATCAGGGCCGTCTTAAGATTTTACAGTGCTTGCCGCCCAAACAAAATATCTAGCTAAAAAAATAATTCAGGAGCATTATAATGTTTTGATAACATTATATTCTCCTAGGTTATTTTATTAACTAGGTTCTATACCATATTATAACATATAAAATTGTATAACATATTTAAAATTACAATTAAATAAATATTTTTGGTTCAAAATCAGTATAGAAAGTTTTTATGATCCCTTGGCTTAATAGCGCACTGTTCTTCTGCCTAATTTGCCCATTGGATAAGACGGCCATGTATAAGGTATTGGAAACGATTATACTATTTCTTGTAAATTAATAAAAATCTGGATAGCAGTGTCTAATAATCATGACTGAATTCTAAGATAACAACATATGTTTTATTTCTGAAGTCGCAATTTCAGGAAACTTTTAACCTTTCATAAGTAATTCCGACAGTCTTATAGAATTCTTCAGTATTTTGAACTCTTTACGGAGATTCCATTAAAGTTTCCGATTTTTTTATGATTTGATTTGAAAATTTAAATCATGAATATGTCGTGATATTGCACATGAGTGTACTTTAAATAATTGAGAAGATATAGTCAAAACCCATCTCAATATAAAGAGATGTTTGGTGAGTGATTTATACTTTAAATACTTATAGACAGGATTTTTAAAATATTGTTCATCAAACACACAGAAATTTCCCTGCTATGCTTATATAACCACAATGAAAAAACATACAAAATCAAAACATTGCGTTATAGTTTTTTTCAATGCGTGGTATCTTACATATAATTTTCAAGAAAAAGGTATACTATTTTAACGTCATAAAAAGTGATTAAAGCATATCTGATTATTTACCATGTTAAATGATTTTAAAGCTGTGATATGTCGAAGGGAATTTTCATAACATTTGTTTGCAATGGGTTGTTTAGTTTTTTTTAAATCCTGCGGGCAAATGAAATCAATGTTCCACAACTTATGTATAATCGATTTACGTAATATGTTATTAATATACATTTGCAATGCTTAAAATTATTACACTAACCTTAAAATCCATATCTAGGGAGGAACTTATTTTATGTAATTATGGTAAAAACAAAATCTATAAGTTTTTGCTAAGTAATAAACAGTCGCACTTTCGCTATTGCTTTTTACACTTTTTTTTCTATAACACTTTATGTTTTAAACACAAACGATTAAGATGTAAAAATAAGTGTCAGTTACTTGCGATTTTGTTTAGTTATATTGACGTCCCGTTTTGAAGCAACACGAGGGCTATTTTAGGACGCACCGCGTCATTTTGAACCACTGTCACATGACTAGGACGACACCTGAGCTGGCACCCGCTTTCCAAACTTTCGTGTCACAGCAGAGGGAGGACGTTTCTCCCCTACCTATGATTTAACAGACAACACAGTTACTTCAGAGTCACAGCTACCATTTTTGTCGGTTGAATGCAGTTCCAAATGTTAGTATTTTGCCGCAGAGTATAATTTTTTATTCGGTTTTGGAATTCATCAAGAGATGCTACAGACATTCCGACATTCATCTGCACGTTGTTCTTCCAAAAGTGAGGCGATTATAAGTCTCGTTTCTTTTGATCGATGGGTGCAAGACCATATTGCTGCTATTTGCTTCCGATCCATACTGAAACAGCTATGAAATTAGAAACCGCACTCAAATACCGACGGCGCAAATCGTCAAGTGTGAAAGCAAACATGACACGGCAAAGAAAATAAACAACTTTGAGCCGTAACGGTTAAACCGCATAATGTGAAAGGAGCCTTAGACGGGATTTTACTGAGCTCGTTACCATATGTTTTGGTTGCTAATCAAAGTAAACGCGTAGTATTTGAAGGAATTTAATCTGCGAATGCTACATGCGAAGTACAATACGCGTCTCATTACTTTTTAGTCGGCTTCGCACGTCATGAGTACGGCTTTTTTGTACCCGTACAGTCGGCGTCGCATGTCATGCGACTGAGAAAAGTTGCATCGTTGAAAGTAAATTCGTCTCTACTAACGCGTCTCGTTATATTATGCGATTATTTTTTGTATTTCTGAAGAAGCAATAAAATAATCAGCAATAAAGGATTTCAATGTAGATTTTACGCTCTGATGGTCAAGAAAGATTGTAAAGGTGTTTTCACGGTAAGATTGGAAAGCCATTTTTTTTTTTTTTACATAACATTAGTAATTCTTTTCATACAGATATATTTTTTTAAATACGTCAAAGCACAGATTTGAAAAATATATTAGCTGAGTTTATATCATTATCATTGTTTTAATTTAAAACTTGGGTCCATTGCAGGGAAAACATGGGATCAGTGAACAGGATATCACATGTGTGACCACCAGTCGGTCAAGTAAAAACTGCTTACTGATAAAAATATGTTGCATTTTCGAATTCAAGAGAGAACATATATTAACCCCTTCTTAGTCGGCGTCACATGTTATGCGACGAAGAAAAAATTGCATCGTTTACAGTGAATTCGTCGCTACTTGTACGCTTCTCATTACATTCCGCGATAATTTTACGCATATCTGAATATTACTAAGAAATAGCGCAAATAGTCCTACTTTCTTCATGTTTTCGCGGTGAGCTTTCTGTCCTTGACTTGAAAACAAAATCATTTTGTCGGAGATTCGAAAATTCCAACTAAGAAGGGGTTATTTTTCAGGAATAAGAAATCCTTTTTTTGGGTCGGAAATTCGAAAAAAATATCCTACCAAGAAGGGGTTAATTGGTTTCTGTAGGGCAAAGGGTTAAGAATGTGTAAGATGAATTAAAGATTCATTTACAAGTTTTACAGAAACACGCATCCGAATCCTGCGTTCAACGTCAAATATTTTCTCCTACGCAGATACCACCGATCTCATTTCCAAAGCAATAATATTTCGTCGCTTAACAAGTAACACCGCCTCTCTCATTTTTTTGAAATTTCAAAGAGGAAGAAAATACTCAGTTTCTTGCAACCAATAACAAATATTTCTGATTTTTTTTAAAACTTCACCGATGATGCCCCCCACCGACTCATCCATAGAGTTTAGAGTTCATAGGGATGGACGGGGAAGAGGCTGGTAGGGTGCGGAAGTTTGGAGAGGGATGCCAGCTGAGGTGTCGATCTCGTCATCTGACCGCGGTTCAAAATGACGAGGTCCATCTCAAATTAGCCCTCTTGTTGCTTCAGAACGGGACGTTAATATAACTAAACGGAACTAAACTTCATAACTCGATTAGTTTTAGCCTCAGAAGAGTAGAACGTTTTCTTTAAAATGTTAGAATATCAAGAATATTTTACTAAATATCATTAATAAGACCGGGAGGAGTATAGAAATTTATGCTTCGTAATTTTTTTAGCAGTACATTTATTGATTCAAACAGCATAAAATATAATTTCTTACGTCATTTGGAGCAATTCTCCAATTCGATGTATATGCATATATATAACTAAATTTCGACGGCTATGATACTTTCTCTTTGCATACTGAGAAAGTAATAATACGTACTATATGTTCCAAAACGCTAGAACTTTAATGATCACCTAAACTGAAGGAACCCAACTCTTTATAGTTTCTTATCCGAAGCTTTGTGTGCTCATGGTCTACTTTGCTAGGAGTTCTTTGACTTCTAGAAGCGCTTTCATTTTTTTCTCCTCATTTTGCGCTTATTACTAATCAGACTGCATAGCCATCGACTCTGCACACTCAAGAGGCAATGATTTGAAATCGAAAAATGTTACGCCTTCCTAAAACAATCATCTTCCATTTTTCGACACGAGCTTTTGTGTTGCCGCCGCTGCATTTTCTCGGCTCTTTGCTTCGCCGCTCTCTAAGCTTTTATCCTCTTAAACAGGCTTTAACTTTCCTTTGATTGTGTGCTGTTTGGGTATTTGGAGAGTTAAAGCTCTAATGCACGCTGCCACAATGCAGCTGGAGCAACGTTTTCGCTTGCTTACTCGCTGGGATCAATCATCATCACATCAGCACTATACTTAAGGTATTAGTTTTGTTAATAGTCTGGAATAGTTTGTAGGATGATTGATTTGTTTTCTTCTTCGAATGTTTTGAATTGAATGGCATTTGCTAGCTTATTGCTGTTGTATGATAGGAAAAATATATCGATAAGAGTTTTATTATAATGTTACAAACATGGAAAGTCGATTCCCAGCAATGTCTTATTGTTGGGAAGAGAGTTTTACAGGGGGTAAGTATGGGATACTGGCAGCAGCTCAACCTGGACCCTTGATCTTGGCGACGAAATATGGGATCTCAAAGGTGCTGGAATTTTCTCGATATCTCTATTTGGAAAGGAGATACGCTTAAATGTACTAGATGATTCCATGCTACGTCACGGCCTGCCGGGAAGACTATATTAGGAGTGCGTCTTTCATTTTTCGACACGAGCTTTTGTGTTGCTGCCGCTGTATTCTCTCGCCTTTTTGCTTCGCGACTCTCCGAGCTTCTATCCTATTAACTAGGCTTTAACTTTCCTTTGATTGTGTGCTGTTGGGGTATTTAAAGAGTTAAAGCTCCAATGCACGCTTCCACAATGCAGCTAGAGCAGCGTTTTCGCTTGCTTACTCGCTGGGATCAATCATCATCACATCAACACTATACTTAAGGTATTAGTTTTGTTAATAGTCTGGAATAGTTTGTAGGGTGATTTATTTGTTTTCTTCTTCGAATGTTCTGAATTGAATGGCATTTGCTAGCTTATTGCTGCTGTATGATAGAAAAAACTTATCGATAAGAGTTTTATTATAATGTATTCTTTAAAATTTAGTCCGGTTTCCAGGACAAAAGGTGAAATTCAACTTTCATTGGTGTTCTGTTGTTGATATTAATATCGTTAAGGGGATTAACGAGCTGTTAAGACTTACAGGTAAATATTATGGCGTGGGCTCCCTCAAGGAAATATGCATTACATAATAAAACTTTAATTACATCATATATTTGCACTATCAACAATTAAGATTGTGCAATTTGGAATGTGTACTTATCGTTTCAATATCCCGAGACTACCACTTTTGGACGACTTTACTCTCAAAAGGGGTGTCAGGCAATCAGTAAGATGAGCTCTTTTCCGAAGTTCTTTCTTAGGTCACGCTAAGTGAAATGTAAACAGCCCTCTCTATATTTGACTTTTCCTTTATTTTGGAGATAATAACTCCGCCTGGCGCACGCGCAAAAGCGCGGAGAGTTCCGGAATCCGAGAACATACAGTACTAACATTAGCCCATTAAGCAGCTGTGTCCTGTGTACAAAATGACCGTTCTATGACAATCAATTTGCATGCTCTGACATGAAACTGTTACCCCTTTCAAACTTTTCAACCTTACAGATCTTGCACCAACATGTCTGTCCAAGAAATGCAGCTGATAGTACTCCTAATGATTTTCTTCACTGTGCAATATCTCAGAAACTCATCTTGGGAAAATTTATAGGTTAGGCATTAACCCTACTACATACCAACCATTATACGTAAAATCGAAGTGATTCATTTTGTATTGGAATGGAATAAGTGGAAGAAGCGAAAAAGAATGGGGGTGGGGTGGAGGCAGCTTATTTGATAACGGGAAGCCACGAGCAAAACCACCTTCCACCAGACTCTGACAACGAGCCGCAATACCGGTTCCTAGAGATAGCCTTTGAATTTCCTTGTAAATGCGACATTTGTTCCTAGATAATGAGATCATGAATTTTCCATAAAGACATGTAGGCATTTAACCCCTTAACTGTTTAGTTTTCTGTACTATCTGGTTAGATGATACCCCGTCTGTTTTGGGGATGCGTTGTCGCATTGATTCAACTACATGTCATAGAGCATTTTAGCTGCTGATGGATAACTAGTAATTTTTGTATAGACTTAAAACGTCTATGAATTTAAAAAGGCCATAATTCGATGCACGAGTAGAGCTTGAGCATATCAGTGAAGGGGTTGAAACATTTTAAACGAAGATGTGTTATTCCATTCGCATGTGGCAAGTAAGATGAATTTTTTTTGTTCAATTTCTATCCGATTCTCACCGAAATAGTTTTGGATTTGAGTTACAGCACTTATCTGTGCCCTTATGGACTTTATACGATTATTATATTCCACAGCTATGTTTAAATTATTATATGAGTAAACTCCAGAACACTGTAGCACCGATGAGTATTTTTTGACGCCTCACCTGAGCGGAAAAAGCAGCATTCATGCATTCATCCTGGACAGAAAACTTACTTTATCTATCAAAAATACTATCTTT
>BGPR01000094.1:458433-471312 GCA_013235015.1 Araneus ventricosus | reverse complement strand
AAGATGATTATCTTATTTATTTTTGTTCATAAATGGTGATAAATCTATATGAAGAACAGATGGTATAAAGGAGAAATAAACCAAAATTCTATTTGAAAATTACTCACCAAAATTTGAAATGAATCTTTGAAATAAAGATGATTATTTTAATTAATTCTACTCGTTAATGGTGACGAATCTAATTGAAGAATTCAGTGTGAAAAGTTACGCTTCTCCATGTGAGAAATTTTGGATTCGCCATACACATAGTTCAAGAAACCCTGAAGTAGAATGGTTCGTAATCTGTTATTTATAATGGATTTCTTAAAGTCTCCCTTTATTTCACTGTTCTCCAGTACATAGAATGGAAATTATCAATATTTCAGAGAACTGTGAATACAGCGGTGAGATACAGAGATTGTTCTCACATCTTTTGAATGTTTTTAAAATATTATCTATACAACCGTTTGGTGTAAAACGGTTTTATTTTTACACTTATTTTCAGAATTCAAAGTATTGTCTGATATTATAAAGTTTCCTTAGTTACAAAATGGCATTTCTAACTAAACAAGATAGATTGGTTTTCTATCTTTTCAATGAGAAGCATTCTGTTCTTTTATTGAATAACGCTGTAAAAGTCTTAGAATCAGTTTATCTAAAGGGAGAATAAATTTTATTGTTGATAATAAAGGAAAAACACGAACAGATTTGAAATTTATTGAAAAAGGAATTCTTAACACGTATCCAAAAATAATGAGAACTTATGTAAATATTTCCAAGGTAACAGCTTTAATTTTGAAAGGGAAACTATCATTAGATTGCTAAGTTTCAAATGTAAATAAAATAACAAACTGCAGTTTCAAAACTGAATAAACAGTAATTGGAACCTTGAGACGCTTGACATGATTTTTTCTATCGTTTGAGATACCAAATAAATACACGATGCAGATTCATTAGTATACATTCACAGAAGAAAAAAACATGAAAAATAAAGCAATAAAATACAAAACTGTTGATAAAAAAGATATTTAAAAATTACTTAAATAATATTTTCAAATGGTGTGCTTATAAAATAACATAAAAAGTGATGTGATATTTTATTAATAAATTATTATCTGAAGAAGCAAATGTTACCCAAAAGCATGAAAAAAGAATTATGAAAAAGGGAATTAAAAATAAAAATCCCAAAACACAAAACAAACAAACGAGAAAACTTCACATCATTTTGAAATCGTTTGTTTACAGAATGTAGAACCTGGCTTTAATGAGTTATTTGATATGATGACTTTTCATTTCTTATTTGAATTGCTAAATGGAACACGAAACAGGTGTCATGTAAATCCACTGCCAGAAGGACGCAGGGAAGTGCGTCGAGATTACAAATGAAATTCATATTTCAAGGACAAATTATAGAATATTTTTCAAAAACTGGAACTCTATAGAATGGAATGAAAAAGAATTCTTGAAGAAGTTATAAAGATTTTTTTCTTTGTTTTTCTCTACTCTTTTTAACTGAAGGTTACGGATTGAAACGTTGTAACTGAATTGAAATTAACTTATGTTTTACGGTACTTATAATGCTTCCTTATTCATAAAATTTTCTGTTAAGAAAAGAGGTTAATAATGGGATGAATGGCTTATAGAAGAGCTATTTTTTGACAACTCTTTAAATGTTGAAATGAGAAGTTTTATTACTTGAGAACTTATTTTGAAAAAGAAAATATTTTTAAGCTTTCTAAATGACTGAATTCACTGAAAGAAAAAAGTATTGATACATAGTCTGTGCAAAACATAATGCTTTTGTAGTCGAAGATAAGACGAAAGATACATATCAACAGGAAAAAAAAATTCTAAAAGCAAGTAAAATAAATTAAAGAATAAAACAAATATGTTTTAAACTACGTAAGTATGAAGTAAAATTATAATTGGCTGAAGTCAATTGCTAGTTATTAAATTCAGCCTTAAAATTGCGGCTTCTTAACTTGATTATCATTAGATTACAGTGTTCTCTCATCTACATGATCATTAAAAAAAATCTATAGTAATGTGAAATCGTTGTTTGAAGAGTGATCATTGAATTGAAATGAGTTTATTTCCAAGTATTTTTTATATCAACACGAAAAATAGTTAAAAATCATTCTTTTCTCAAATCTGTACTTCTGTTTCAGAACTATATCTGAACATATTTCTTTGAGATTTACTCCAAAAGCTACAGATTTTGTAGAATCTCTGTTTCATAATATATATATATATATATATATATATATATATATATATATATATATAATTTTCTACTGACTTTGTTACTGATATTCTCTTTAATATACTGTGCATTCGACTGCCAAATGAAACAATTGAAAACAAAAGCGGTTCTCTTCCCTAATTGGTTCTAATCACTAATAATTACTAAACTTCCGCCTGGCAGCATTCTGATGAAAGCATGAAGACGTTACGGGTCTCTATCTAGTGGCCACTCATTTTTGTCGACGCTGTTCAACTCAACACCGTATAAGCGTACATAAATTTAGCATTAATGAGAAATAAAATATAATTTTAATAAAAATAAAATAAAAAATTATTTAAATTTTAATAAAAATAAAATAAGATTATTTAAATTTTAATAAAAATAAAATAAAATAATTTAAATTTTAATAAAAATAAAATTAAAAATATTTTTAAATTCCAATAAAAATAAAATTAAAAAATATTCAAATTTTAATAAAAATAAAATAAGATTATTTAAATTTTAATGAAAATAAAATAAAATGATTTAAATTTTAATAAAAATAAAATTAAAAATATTCAAATTTTAATAAAAATAAAATAAAGATTTTAATGAAGAAAACTTGGGAAAACGTTTTGGAGCGACAATAAATAAAGTATTTGTAAACGACATCAACGACAAAATATAACGAAATGAAGTCGCGAATGTCTAATTTTACAAAATGTAATGCATAATTTTTAACATTTCATGCACCGCCATGGCCGGGGTTGCCTAATGGTAAAGACTCGACCTCGGGACCTAAAGGCTCGAACTTGGACCCAATTCCACTGAAGATCCGTCGTGTATGGACCTGTTTCACGCTATATCATACGTAGTGGCCAAACGTCCTCCGGTTGGTGTGGCGTGGAAGTTTGGAGAGGGAGGTGCAGTCTCAGGTGTCGTCCTCGTCATCTGACCGAGGTTCAAAATTATGAGGTCCGTCCCTAAATAGCCCTCGTGTTGCTTCAAAACGGGACGTTAATCTAACCTAACCTAACATTTGCTCCGCCACGATAACATCATTAAAATTTGTGATGTAAACGATTCTTAAAAGTTTCAGATAGATCCGTTAACACGATTGATCGCGTTATTCGCCACATGCTATTAGAATGTGTTTGCAAGTTATTATTTTAAACAAAAGGGTCAGTGGCACCAACAAAAAAAGTGTGAGAAACAATGAGCCTCAGGCGCCCCTCTTAGGAGTGCAGTAGAGACAAAGTGTGTTTAGGGGCCGTCCACAAATGATCTCACGCTTGGAGAGGGGCGGGTTCGTGAAATTGTGACAGTTTGTGACAAGGGGAATGGAGGGGGTAACAAGAAGTGTGACATCCCACATTTTGGTTAAAATAAAAACATTTAAAATCAGCAGATTAAATTTTGAAGTTATTTTGAAATCACCAGAATTTGGGGTATTTTTTTAATCGGGGCTAAAACAACTTTCAATTGATTTTTTTTCTCTCTTATATTCCTTTCTTTTCGAAAAATTCATTCAGGGTTGGTTCTGAGAATATGGTAGCAGCAGAAATTCTTCACCATTAGAAGAAAACCTTCCCCTGTCACACCCTTGAAATGTCCAACAAAAGATACTTCGTCCTACCTGGGTGAGTGGTAGAACTGGTAGTGGCACAAACAGGTTGATGTTATTGAGGCGTTTTTTTTTTTTTAATTCAATCTGTTTAAGAGTATTTTGTGTTCATAAAGTAAAGATAAGATTTAAAGCAAATTATATCAAATTCCAAAATACTACTGTTTTCAATTGCTCTTTTATATAAATATTTTATTACTATTGTATAATAATTATGTCTTTTGTTATAAACCTTAATCTTATTTCAAAAAAATAAGTACACATATAATCATTATTATTGTTATGCACACAAATGTCATTAAAACACATAGTTAAAATTTAAAAATAAAATTTGATATATGATCTATAACGTAGTGCTTTGTTTCTGAACTGCAAATATATGTTTATGTAATATAGCAGGACATATGACAAGGGGGGGGGTATGGTAAAGTGTGACACTTTGTGACAAAGGGGGGGAGGGGGTCAAAAATATTTTTAAAAAGTGTGATATCATTTATGGACAGCCTCTTATGTCAATTTTTAAAATTAAATATGAAGAAGGTTGCGAAATAATATAACCATGCTCCGGGGCCCATTCACCCTTGCTACCCTAATGACAAGATGAAAAACACATTTTGCACCACTTCCATTTACCCTCACTGCGCGTCCCCCGGGGGTCACTACGAGTTCGTGGATGAGAAACCGCCGAATAAGTAAGCGGGGTCTCGCTCCTCCTGGGGGTACTTAGGCTCCTCCTCCAGTGATAGTACGTACGCCCTATGTGAGAGGTCGGGCTGTGGCCGGTGATTGCCACAAGGACTCCGGCCTCAGTACTCGAGCTATTGCAGCGGCTGTCATTCGATTTTACCCGGATGCTACGGCAGGGCAGGCGATCCAGTTTTCTGCTTACCCTCTCTGAGCTACTAAACGTTGACCAAACTATTGAGAGAAGGGGTTACCTGTTTTAAACTCCGGTGCGACTGTTTTCGGCGTGCAGTGGCGTAGCGACTGGGACACAAGGGGCGTATGGGAAGACCGGGTGTCAGTCTTAGAGGATCAGTGCAGTCAAATATAAGGGCGTATTTGTCGCTTTAGTAAGCTGAATGTGATGAGGAGGCGAAAAATTATATTATGCCCGGTCCACCACGTACCCTCGCTTCGCCACTGGCAAATCAGACGCTTCGTATTTAATTGACACAGTTTGACCCTTCAGTTTACACTACGACAGTGTAAAGGCATGCAATGGAACCTTTTACATTTCATTTTGGGTTTTTACGAGGATGATCCAAAGAAAGGTTTACAGAAGTAATAAAAAAATTTTAATTAAAATTAAACAGAAAATACAAAAAAGAATTAAGAGGCATACTTGCCAATCCCTTTTCCACACAATCAACAAATCTGTTTAGGCATTCGCAGGACCAACTTTTTTAACCCGGCTTGGCAGAAATCGTGTCCTGTGCATTGAGCCAGTTCTCGACAACTATTTTCGCATCACTCTCTGAAGAGAACCTTGTTCCAGATAAGTGTTTGGAACCCAGATTGGGTGCCGAATCTGGGCCGTAGGGGTTGGCTCCAGACTTCCCACTTGAACTTTCGTAGCAATTCTTGAGTTTTACGAGCAATATAGGTATTGTCATTCAGGAGGACGACGCCATCAGAGTTCATTTACATGTTAACATTTAAATGTATAAACTTACCTTTTGCTCTTAGTATCTATAGTATTTTCAATTTTTTAGATTTTATTCTAGATTTGGTTATTTTGTTTAATTAATAATTTTTAGTTTATGAATTGCATTTTGATATGTCTTATTTACTTTATTTTTGTATGTTCATATATAACAAGTTGTATTTTGGTTTATATATATATATATATATATATATATATATTTCAACTTTAGTAATGGGTCTGTACACGAAAAATACGAAGTTAACAAAACTTAATAGCAAGCATCTTTTAGTTTCAAAGTTTTGCAGCCATCTCATTTTATTTTTAAACCTAATGCAGCATTGTATAAACACACAAAAATAACATTCGCGCTACCTTTCGGCGAATGCCTTTGTTCAGTGGCCGTCTTTACAGCTGAACATCAATTCAAATGACAGGACGATTGTCGTTTGATGATCGGTTTGGACAACATAATGAGTGATTGAGTTCGAAAGCGGAAATGTCATTGATGGGACGGTTTCTTGTAGTGTTTTGTCTTCTTATCCGTAATTGACATTAAATAAGGACCATTGTCTTTGCAGAGCACATTGTAACAATTGAATTGAAATTGTATATAATCTTTGAAAAGCAAATGATCGTTTGCTTCCTGAATTTGAATGTGGATTCGATGATTTCTTGATATCGAAAGCATTAGCGTCTGAAACACATCGATAAACTTGCTGGTTTTAGTTCAGTTATATTAATCCTTTATTTAACGAATTAACTTATCAGAAACTTTTCAATTTTATTTTGGCATCATTAGATACGTTTTAATGCAGAATAACCCCAGGAAAGATGAAAAATTTTTTCAATTAAATAAAATAATTTAATTAATTTGATTAATAATTAAAAAATTAAATTTTTGTCTTCATTTGCCATCCACTGCTAGATTTCGCAAAAACATTTCTCGTGTTCATGTGAATACTGTCAGGAAAAACGTTCAAATTACTTTCCGGATTAGGTTCAGGCCAAAAGAGGATATTAAATATCAGACCTTAAAGTCTTTTTCCTCTACAGGAAACCTATTCCATTTTTGAATCTGCATGGATATCTGGCCTCTGATGAAGTCATCCACCAGATTCTTACTTCTTGTCGTTGTCTGCTATTATTTTTTACTCTTCCACATTTATAATCCCCTTTATTAATATTTTCATTTATTTTGAAATTACGAAGATATAAACGAGATTAAAGTAGTACTTTTCGGAAAATAAAGGGTTAAGGTCCTGTTTTGAAGCAACATGAGGACTATCTTGGGACGGAATTCGTAATTCTGGATCGTGGCCGGCAGTAACATAACTATTTCTTAACCATCTCTTTTTTTATTTGACCAACACTCCCTTTATGAGGAACTGTCGCTCGATACAAAAATTAAACAGCTTTTGTCTTTTTATCTTATGTAATCATAAAACCCATATTATATACAATAACACTGATGTGGACGTTCAAGGTTCTCATCGAATCAGCGGAACGCCGTCAAACTGATTCCGTTGCCCGTTGCCATACAAAAAAAAGTAAAAAAAAACTACTCAGTTTTGTAATTAAACGTTTCGCAACATGATTTCTAATTCACTATTAATGAAACGTGAGTTATTTATTAACCATATCATATTTTTAGTAAACTTTCTTATTAAAAAATCATTATATTTTGCTTCATTATTATATCGAATAATGGAATCAATAACTATTTTTATACCTTGTTCTGAATGTCAACTGATACGCCTTCTTCGTACAGATAACGAATCACCTGTTCGTGGCCTTGTCTCGCTGCCCAGTAAATGGCACTGTCTCCGTGCTGAAAAATAATTGTTTATTTATTTTATTAAAAATATTATTAAAATGCATCGATTTTCATCAAAATAACTCCAAAAACTGAAAAAAACATTGCATTATTAAATAAGATTTATTTATTTCGCAAGAAAACTCTTCGAACAAAAACATTTATCAGATTTTATTACCAATATATATATATATATGCATGCGGAACCTGTATTTCGGATAAAGCTCATGTCATTACAATAGCTAAGACTATGAATTGGTAAGCATTAAGTTATATTTTCTCGTTTCTTATCTTGAAATATTTTGGAGATTTATTCCCATACTTTTTGTTTTTTTTCCAACAATTGGCTTTCGCAGAGGGTTGGCGCCACAAATTCGGATTAATGCGACATAATCGATTCCCAAGATCGATTGGCATTTGATTGTTGGAATTCCAATTCTGGGTTGTCTTTTTCTTAGTAGTAATAATCTCTCTCTCTATATATATATATATAGTTAAATATTTTACAAATCCAAATTTTAAAGGCGCCAACCTTCTGCGAAAGCCAATTGTTGGAAAAAGCAAAAAGTATAGGAGTAAATCTCCAAAATATTTCAAGATAAGAACGAGAAAATATAACTAAATGCTTACCAATTAAAAGTCTTAGCAATAATAAACGTAAAATAGTGGCAATAGTATACGAAATACAGTTCCGCATTTATAGTGAAAATATTATAACTAAATTAAGTTATATATACTATACTAAAACATAATTAAAAAATTAAACTATAAATTTAATTTTAAACTTATTATAGTAACTTATTTTAGTATGAGAATATACTTAAAATTATATGATGCAATCTTATTCTAAAAATAGTGGCGCCACCTACCTATATATATAGATATATAAAGAAAAAATAAATAAAATAAACTTACACTGTCCAAAGCATGTATATTGGCTTTTTTAGAACGAAGACACTTCACCACATTCAGGTGCCCTAATCCTGCAGCTATGTGTATGGCTGTTTCACCATGCTGAAATTAAAACATCGGAAGTTGAATTACAGGAAATTAATTAATAACATTCGCATTGCATTGATTCATATTTTTAAATGAATATATACATAATTATTCACTTTGAAGAATTTCATCTACAGAGAAGGAGATTTTAAGAATTAAAATTTAATATTGATAAATTGTAATTATTGAATTGTAGTGTTAGAAGTTCTTGTGACAGGAAGAAAGTCCACGAGATTCATGAATTTGATTCAGATGTATTTATGCATTTGAGTTTAATATGAGAAAAAAGATATAGGAATGATGTGGGTTAAAGGCGATAGATCTGAAAAATTTTATTGCGTCAAATCACACTAATTATAAAGTTATCATGTTCTGTTTTTATTATTAGCTGTAACAAAGTGTTTTCATGCATTACTTCGATGTTTTTATATTAAGACACCATAGCCTTCTAATATACTTAAAAGTTTTTCAGGCATTTTAGCTCCAAGCTATTTAAAACAGATTTTTTATGAGCCGAATATAATTTTAATTTGAGCACAAGGTGTCCTTAAAGTTCATTTGCGATTTAAAATACCTGTAACCTTGTAAATATATGTTATAGAAAGGATCTGTAAAAAGCATTAGAAAAAGAGAGTGCGTGTGTATGAGAGAGAGAGAGAACGGCGAAATTTATACGGGTTTTTTTTGTAAAGTTTCGATCAGTGGAATAGTCCTCGATATGACCCTGTTGCATTTAAAAGTAATTTATATATTTCAAAAAAATCCATTTTTATACACTGTTGTCGACATTCTGTGTAATGAAAATCGATATTTTAATTGAAAATTGTTCTATCATGGAACTTTCTATAGCCCTGTAATGCGTAGAAGCACACGTTTTGCCATTCACAAGTGATACGGAAACTCTTTCAATATTCCATCAACTTAAACTGTCACTCTATATCTTTATTTTAGGAAATCGACAGCATTAACTTCGAAATAAACTAACTGATAATACCTTTTCTTGTTCGAAAGAAAAGAGAGAGAAAGAACCTTACACTGAAATTCTGTGTCGTTAAATTCTATTCATCTATTATCATCCTCGCATTTTATTGATTCTATGAAAAATATATTCATTGTTAAACATCCAATCCTCATTAAAGATGTAAAATAAATCCTCGTAAATTAGAAGACCGGTTTTAGCTAGACCTCATGTGCAGTAACAAAAACTTGAAAATGATTTAATAAAACTATGACTTAAGAATTGAGTTTTAACTTTCCCAAGGTCTACAAGGTCAGTTTTACTTTGGACCGAACGCAAAAATTCCTTTCCTCCAATTGCGCCAACAACTGTTGTTATCTCTCTTTATCATCCTTGTCCTACTTAAATCCGCTTATAAAATTTCAAACATATTCACGAATTACGGAACTTATAATATATACTCTTTGCCATATGAAAAAAATTATTCAGCCAAACAATAATATTTTAAATCTAATTCATAAGCAAGGCGAAGATCCCTTCCAAAATTTATTTATTTCATTGCAATTTGGAGGCTGTTTATTGTTTATCGCCGGCAGTTGCAGATGCTTTTCTTAAAATAAAAAAATATATATTGCTGTTTAAATAACGGATTTGGTAGCATTCTGAAAATTTAATTTGAAATAACATTCAGTAATCTAAACATTTATTTACAAGATGGTGCATTTATTATTATTTTTTACAATCAGAGCTTTATCTCTCGTTAAATACTTATTAATTATTTTTATCATATATTCTTCATAAAACAAAATTATACTTATTTTTAATTCATTTTTATTTATGAGTTAAATAAAAAGGGTAAATTAAGAAAGATGTTTTTAAGCACTACATGTATTATTATTATTATTATTTACTTTTAAAGCATTTTATTGCAAAATAATGAATATATGTTACAAAAATTTCACTTTTAATTCATCTGATTCACTAACAAATCATTTTTAAAGCTATTCACTATTTTTTCGAAACAGATTTGATTTCTTCTAAAATTTTTTTACCAAAATTATTGAAAATCGAAATAATGTGTTTACTTAGTGCACTCTAGATGAAACGAATACAATTTGTTTACAATAAATTATACTTTGTTTTTCAATTATCTTTAAGTTTCTAAATACTTCTGCAACTCATTTTATGGCTGTGAAATGAATAAAAATAATTCAATTCATAAGAATATTTTTACATTATTAATTTTAAGGAAAGTTAAAATAAAAGGAGATCGCGATTTGAATTAAATGCAGTCAATTCATGTGACGCTTTAAAAAAAAAAAAAAAAAAAAAACATCACATGATAAATGTAACATTCTACGCCATCTAAATTGTAGCAGTAGTTAGTGCGACGAGTACGTCGCATTGAATGACAAATTACATATATGCCTTAAATCTTACATCTTATGTAATGATGCATCCTTAGAAGCTATGTTTAGATTTTGTGCAAGACTTTTCAGTAAGAAATTATGTTTTTTAGTGTTTGGGTTAGTATAATTCAAAGAGAAAGGTTACTGTTGTCCGAAAAGTTTTTCTAGTTTCCATTTTACAAATGTGAATTATTAAAAACTTATAATGTGAATATTTGGAGAGCAGTTTATATGCTTCTACTGTGCACTGTATCATGTTATTTTAGGCATAATAATTGTTCCAACCCACTAGTGTACTTATTTATCGATTAATTTATAAAAATAAAAAGTAATCTAACAAATATTCTTAGCAAAATTCACTCAATATATTATGAATGCCAAATCAAGCTTATTTATAACTTATTATATTAGCCAAATTCTTATAGTGTTATTGAATACAAACGAAGGTAATGAGAATAGAAAACGAATGAATAAAAAATAACTTTTAAAAATAAAAAAACATATATATACGTTCTATTATATTAACTAGAGTTTTATTTCCAAAGAAAATACATAGCAACGTATTAACAATTATTTTAAACTGCGAAAGAACTGTTATTATCACTACTATCAGCAACTGCAAGATTCGTAATGGATACCACTGCATATTGGAGAGTTGCACTTTACGTGAACATGGCTTGTCTGAGGATTTTTAATTCTTTTTCTTTCTTTTAAAAGGTGTATTTTTATATACCTTCCAAAAATATTTATGTTGAAATCGATATAAAAATTGAAAAAAACTGTAATGCAAAAAGGAAGTTGCTGTAAAAGTTGACAAAAGTAAGGAGAACATATTTCATAAGATAACATATGGATTTCATATGATTATGAACCGGCTAGAACCAGTTTTCATTTTTTAAAAAGTCGTCTGCATCCTGCTTTAATGCTGGATGGGCCGAGACAACAATATGTCGGAATGTTTATCTAATGGGAAAAAATCACGAATCCGTCACTAATTTTATTCAGATTTAACATAATCTTATTCTAATGTGAAGCAGAGTTACGTAACTAAAAGTGAAAGCTCCAGAAAATGCTCATACATGCAGTATTTGCTTTTAAATGCTTTTTATTTCCTTTTAAAGAAAATTCGAATAAACTGATTTCAGTTTAAATCGTGAAATAACAATACAAGAAATTTCTAAATAAATTATTTAATGATAAATGGCGGAAAACAAGAAACAGAAATGATTAAAATGAAAAAAAGTTATAGAATTGCATTTCCCCAAATTCTTGTTAAAAGTGAAAGTTAACCAAGCCTACTGGTTAGAAGTGAAAAGATTTGAAGAATCCAGTGTTAAAACCATAAAATATTTTCAATAATTCAGTGCTTGTGGAAAGAATATACACATTTTATACGTATATTAATAGCAAATATCGCAGTAAACTTTATGCGGCTCACGACATTCGAGATTTCATCCGTTTTCATTTGAAACTGTTTTTACAAAATTCAGGTCCATGAAACAAGTTCAAATATTGACTTGAAGTTGTTTTCCCATTCGATGGTTGATTGTGATTATGAGTAATTATTAGCTTCAACGAAATTGTATTCATACGACATTATTTCAATGCTATTTTCATTTGTTTTGGTTTAATTTAGTTTAGTTATATTAACGTCCCGTTTTGCGGCAACACGAGGGCTATTTTGGGACGGACCTCGTAATTTTGAACCGAGGTCAGATGACGAGGACGGCACCTGAACTGGCACCCCCTCTCCAAACTTCCGCACCACACCAACGGGTCGCTTGGTGGCCCTGACCATTATGTTTTTAACTGCTCATATACAGCCCGATATCATTTGAAGAAACAAGTGGACAATGCTAAACCCTTGTGGTTCAAAAATATTTTAAATTGTAATTCTAATCTTAATAAATTAATTTTTCGTGTCAATATCAGTGATGTCATTTGTAACCGCCTGAGATCGGCTTAACTTTTACCTTCTCTTTTATTTGCCTTGACTGTTGGGTCTGTGGCCCTTACTTTTATCCTCGTGTATATAAGTTGTGTTTTATTCTGAAATTTTTTTGGTTTTGGGATTTCGGATTTGTGATCCTTTTATTATTTTAACTTTGTGTGTATATATATGTATTTTGTTTCCTTCTTTTACTATTTGAACTTTGTATATATGGAGATGTATTTTAATGTCTTCTTTTACAATTTGAACTTTGTATATATGGAGATGTATTTTA
>BGPR01000094.1:430789-451837 GCA_013235015.1 Araneus ventricosus | reverse complement strand
ATTTTCTGTTTATTAATGTTATATTTTCGGTTCAGAGTTAAAGTAGACCAAGAACATGTTTTGACCAATTGGCACTATCGCCATGGATTAATGTTTATTAATGTTATATTTTAGCCATAGGTGCTGTAGAAATGTTATATTTTCAGTTTATTAATGTTATATTTTCTCCATGGGTGATGTAGAAATGTTATATTTTCTGTTTATTAATGTGATATTTTCGGTTCAGAGTTAAAGTAGACCAAGAACATGTTTTGACCAATTGGCACTATCGCTGCCATGGGTGGTGTTGAAATGTTATATTTTCTGTTTATTAATGTTATATTTTAGCCATGGGTGGTGTAGAAATGTTATATTTTCTGTTTATTAATGTTATATTTTCTGTTTATTAATGTTATATTTTCTGTTTATTAATGTTATATTTTCGCCATGGGTGATGTAGAAATGTTATAATTTCGGTTCGGAGTTAAAGTAGACCAAGAACAAGTTTTGACCAATTGACATTTTCGCTGCCATGGATGGTGTAGAAATGTTATATTTTCTGTGTAATAATAATTCAAGTCCATAGTTATATTTGTACCCACCAGGCTACAAGAACAATTAGAAGTCTACTGTTATTTTTAATGCAGCTGATCAAGTTTAAGAGCTGTTTTCTCAAATACGAAACTCATGGACATGATACTCTTTAACTCTTATTGTTCCATTTCTTAATGTTTCATTGTGTAATTTTGCATTTGTTCACCATTGGAGAAATGTTCCTCTTTTTAATGACACCCTTACAAGATTCTGCTGGTCACACAAAACGCATCATGAATTCTATAAGATAAAACAATTCATCATGATGGATGCTCCCAGCATACCTCTTCATTCTTTAAAGGTTAAAAGGCCATGGTCCTTAGAACTCTACGAAATAAACTTCGAGGTCAACAGGTTGGAGACCCACTTCATCTACTCTCTTCCACAGACATCCCTGTTTTGTAACTCACTATGAAGGGAGTATTCACTCAAATGGGCTGGACTATTCCAAATTCCATTAAAGCAAAAGAATCTGTTCATTTGGAACATTCCGAAATATCTAGCGAACAGGTGAAAAACTGCTTCCGATTACTTTATTATGATATGCAAATGATTTCCTCTGGCGCGGGAACGAATGTGACACAGTTCACCTTGAAAACCCAGCCAGCCAGCGCGACGCTGAGAGTTGGAAGAATTGCCAAAAAGAACAAATTTTCCGCTCAAAGCGAGGAGTGACAGATTTATTGTCAATCTTTTTCAGAAAGAGATGAATGTAGGATGACAGTATTACCGTTGATGCTTTTTGATCTTCGCGCTGTGCGTGTCTCGAATTGATGAATGGCGCAGATAAAGAATCCTCGCCATTTTTTAAAGCTGGGAACTTGTTTTCAGAACGTTTCATCTTCAGGTTGCGAAGCTACACAAAGCTCCAGGAGCTTGACAATTTGCCAATGTTTTGTTTTGAATTAGAATATTATGACATTCGTGGTATTTGACCTGTCAGTTTTGTGTTATTAAATATGCACAGCAAGAATGTCAACCTCAAACAGTAAGATTAAATTAATATAATATATTTGCAAAGAAAAAACGTAAATCTACTTCCAAATGCAACAGAAATTTGAATAAAAATTTCATAGTTTATGTCTAATTTTAAAAAGTTTATAACTGCACATACAGTTGGACCTCTATTTAACGAAGTCGCTAAATCCCGACAAAAAGTTCGTTATATGGAAAATTCGTTAAATAGAGATTCACCTTTTAAAGTACTTTAAACTACACAAAACAGATTTTAAATTCATAAGCACTAAATATTATTAGAAAAGTAATTAATCAAACCTTTATTTTGTAAATTAATATCTATTTGTTTTATATATTTTACCCATCAAAAAGAAATCTGAAAGGAAAACAAGAATAGAACAAAACATTGTCCGGGAAACACTGCATTTTCAATTTTAAAAAATAATTTTATATTAAAACTAATGAATTTTAGCATTTCATCGTACGAAGGTTTGTTGATTTCTGCATCATGGTCGTTTCCATCTTCCTCATCATCGCAATTCATTGCTGTATTGTTTTTATTTTTCACATTGTCCACTTCAAAACTGTCTCATCCACATCTTCATAGACACACGTTTTTAAACGTTTTGAACAAGAATCCGATGAATCATAATTTTGTATCTTATCACGATTTTTTTATTATGATTGTAAGCTGTTTGGAGGAATACCAAATTGTAAAGCAATATCCTTTTTTTTCACGCCTTTATCCACCTCATGAAGAATTAAATTTTTTTTCTCTGATGCTCAAGCTCTTTCGCTTTGACATTTTCCAACTTCAAGGTCATTGATCGCCATAAAATGTGTGAAAAGAAAGAATAAGTTTGAAATGTTTAGAAATATTTTGAGAAATAGGGAGAAAAAAAATATTGGATCACACGAAAAAGTTCGATAAATAGAGAATGCACTTCGCTATTTGGAGGTTATTTTACGGAGAAATTCGCAAAATGTTCTTTTTTCCAAGAAAAAGTTCGCAAAATAGAGGTTCGACTGTATATATCTAAGTACCAGGAATTTTTCTAGCTGTTAGCTAGTTCATTGCGAAAATAAGTCAGAAAATGAATATGCAACCAATTGAAGTAAAAGTCAACGAAGTGCCTGAAATTCAAAATTATTTCCCATTTAGATTTGAAAATTTCTGAAGATTCGCATATGAAATAATGTCTTGTTTGAAAACTTATTTCTGCCAGAAGTTATTTGCGTTAACGAAAAAAATTGAAGCTTCCTGAAAAATTCAGAATTTCTTCTTCTTCTGATAGGCTCAGTTACTTTTAACTCCAAAAGGTTTAACAGAGCTTCACCAATATCATGGGTCCATGTATCTTCGAATTACCGAAAAATATCAAAGAATTTACAAGAAAGTCCAAACAAACGAGGGTATATTATTTGCTCAGTTTCGCGCTTATTTATAACACTGAAACGCCAGCGAAGAAGTAAATATATTAAAGGAAAAGAGAATGTGTTTTTAAAAAAATGTTCTCCAATACCTTTCTAGTTGATATCAGTTCGTTTAACCATCTAATGATGATCTATGAGATGAAGCACTCATATTTTTTGTGCCTAAGTGCGGGTTTTACCGAGATAGCTGTGGGACCTCTATTGGCTTCCTGGCACCGTACTACTCACACTAGGGTATCGTGTTTTTTTCTCTACTGCTTATTTAATGTACGTGAGGGGCACGTTAATCTGGTAGATGAGTTGCGCCCGATCCAAATTTTCTCAATATTTCTTTTTATATAACTTCAAAAGTTAGTATACTTGTGGCCCAAACCCTAATTCATTGATACTGATAGTTATTTCCAATATATTATTTCAAAATTGTCGAATTAATTAGCCTCTCAATGACAACAGTTGTCATTGTTAAGAAACTTTACGGGAAAACAACATAAACTCCCTGTTGAATTCCTGGACATTTTGTTAATTGAAATTGCAAGGAAATACAAAAAAGCTATTTAAAAACGCAAATATAGCTTTGTATCACCGAATAGTTCAGTTCGATAAGCTTTTCCTTAAGCCTAAGCAAAAATTGAACTTTAACTTTTAATCTCTCAGGTGAGTTGCGCCCGAACGTGTTAGCATTTGTATTGCGCCCGACCGAAGGTTTAGAAAAGAAATTTCTTCCTACTTTAGGATTACATCAGTATGGGAGAGACGGCTTTGCCTCAAGTATCGACATCTTCATCTTCACTCAAACGGAAATGACAAGTGATTAGTCGATCAGAGGACATTACAAAATTTAAAAAAATCTTTATTGTCTCTTTCGATTCTTTGTAACGGAAATCTATAAATTGAAGAATCAATACAGTTCAAGATAAGTCAAGTAAGTTCAAGTTAATAGAGGAAAAAGTTCTCATCAAGTTCAGTGGAATAACAATTAACAGGATGGTTCCGATTTGTAGTAATAGTTTATGCTCTATTAAAAAGGTCGTTAGCGATTTTGTAAACAGTACAGTACCGTTTATACGTTTCTCATTTATACGTCGTTTCATCCCAGTCCCGATTCATTCGCATTCAGCATTCATTCTAACGATAAAGTACTTCGTTTCGACTATACGTCTTTTCATTTATACGTCGTTTTACCCCATTCCCGATTCATTCTAACGATAAAGTACTTCGTTTCGATTATACGTCTTTTCATTTATACGTCGTTTTACCCCAGTCCCGATTCATTCGCATTCAGCATTCATTGTAACGACGAAGTACTTCGTTTCGATTATACGTCTTTTCATTTATATGTCGTTTTACCCCAGTCCCGATTCATTCACATTCAGCATTCATTGTAACGACAAAGTACTTCGTTTCGATTATACGTCTTTTCATTTATACGCCGTTTTACCCCAGTCCCTTGAAAGACGCATAAACGGTGCTTTACTCTAATAGAGAATCGAGTGTATCATTATTTATTTTATACATCTTCCTTACCGATCCTTGGAATGTTCACGAACTAAAAGCAATAATTATTTCTTACCTCAATAAAAAAACTTTCATATAATCTCTTAATTTGGCAAAATATTCTAAAATTTCAACAATTAACCATTGTTTTCGTTCCGAAGTAGAATTATTCCTTCAGCAAATCCGCATTCTGTGCAACAAAAACCAAAAATATCAACTTCAGGGAAAACTCGAAGTGAGATTACAGATTAACACATTTCTCGGGCTTTTAGCAAAATAGGAAGCTCTTTAATCCTCCAGAGTGTTCTAATTTAATGGTATCTTTAAATTTACTTTTTTCAACGCCATCGCTATCATCTGCGAAAAGCTTCACTGACCTCATTTCTTAGGCTCACAATTAACAATAGAGAAGAGTTCGTGACAATCTAGCATTACCACTACTGACCCAGCCAATCAGAACAGCCGGCACACGCATGACTTCTCAGGAGTATCACACTGTCTCTAGTTGCTGAAGATGTTCTTAAAACAAAAGAATGGCATTCTAGAAATGAATTGAGTTCCTGGAATTTCATATCTTTTTCTTATCTGATGAAATTCTGATTCTCATAAGAAAAAAAAAGGATTCGGAATGAAGATTCTTTGTTGTAATGATTCGTGTTTGTGAAATTATTTTAGCTGAAATGAGCTCTTAGTTCACAGTGTGATAATTGGACGAAGTTATGCAATAAAAAACATTCATTAAAGCACAACATTCTGAACTACAGCTTTATTTTCGCGAAGCAATTCAGAAAAAATTCTAAAGCTGCATTCTACAATTAACTATTGCATTATAATTATAATACAATGGTTAATATTGTATTGTATTGATTCAATAATATTGTATTATAATGTATTGTATTATAATACAATACTTGGACCGATTTCAAAAATTAATTTTAAAAAAAACTAATAATGTTACTACTGCATTTTTTTAAATGAGAGAGTAAATAAAAAAAGTTTTTTTTTTCAGATAGGTGGCGTACAGTCGTCTGCAAAATGAATGGGACAACTCTGTAACTCTGGTATATATTGTGACAAAATTGTCTTGTGGGTGTACGTGAATGCAATCCAATAAGCAGGATTTAAAAACTAAAGCTCTTTATTTTATAAATATTCTAAGATAAGAAACGTAGCATAAGTATTAAAACAGCATTTATAAAAATTCACAATAGAGATTACCATTAAATCTCAACACAGCTCTCAAAGGCTTCTTATTAGCTCACCAGCTTGCTTGCTGATCAAAATCCAACACCTCTTCTTGGCTTGAGAGTTTGCTTTTATACTTTTTCAACAGGAAGTGACGTAATCTCCAGGAAGTTCATGAAGCCAGTAGAAATAGGTTGAAAGTTCGAGGTCCTTCTAGAAAATTACTTTTGTCGCCAAATTCGCCGCCAAGTCGCCAAAATGGTCGCCAAGATTAGGATCTCAGAGAAACGACTTGATAGTTTTGTAACAATATTATTGAACCTTCACAAAACTAGTGTAGATGTTAATGGCTCAAGAGAACAGGTTTATTCAGTTCAAAAACTGATTAACCGAGTTAATTAACAGCTATCTCGGAATTTTCCCATTACGCCTATCAACTTTTTTCGCTGAATCGACTCCCTGACATGAAATTAGTCTCTCCAAAAATTTTATACTGTTTTGATTAAAATTGCGAGAGTTATAGGGTTTTGAAAAATGGCGTTTCCCATGTTAAATTAATTTTAGAAATTTTTGGAGATATCTCGGAAAGTACCTTATTAGCACAAGATATTTAACGATATCTCCACGATGTTGCCACGATATTCTGAATGTCGCAAAATATCGTAGAGATATAGTATGAATACGGTTCGGTATCTTGTGCTAATAGGGTGTTATGTATTTCTCATATTTTTTCACTGACTAAAAAAACACTATTTTTTACATGAAGCCATGAAAAAAATTCATAAATAAAAAAATAGTAATTTTTTTAAAAATTTAAACATGACTGTGAAAGAAAGTGATTTGTAACATAGTAAAATTTTTATATGAGAGCGAAGCTGAGACGTTATAACGCCGGTATCCAAAAAAGTCAAGTGCATATGTGTAATAATTTCCGAAATATTTACAAAAAACTGCAAATTCCCACTCTATATAGGCAACGCTCACTTTTTGAGGGACCGTATATTATATTTATTTGCATTTATTGGTCTACTCTTCATGAAACTCGGGAACAACAACCATAAAACTCTTGCAATTTTAATCAAAACTCTATAAAAATTTTTTGGAGAAGCTAATTTCATGACGGGAAGTCGATTCAGAGGAAAAAAATTGATATGCTTAATGGGAAAATTCCGAGATATCTATTAATTAACTCGGTTAATCAGTTTTTTATCTGAATAAACCTGTCCTCTTGAGCCATTAACATCGTCACTAGTTTTGTGAAGATTCAATAATATATATCAGGATTATAGAGGTGTCCCATTCATTTTGTTGACGACTGTACCATTACGGCGTTCTGAATTTGCTGCTCGGAGAGATTGCGCGTTTTCTGGTTTCTTTTTCAGTTTCTCTTCAATATTTCGAAAGTTATTCCGTTTTCGGATTGCAATTGATTAAGAAGATTAAAGAGCGTAAAATTCCTTAGAAGTATATGCTTTTCTTTTTCTTGCAGCTGTAATAGTTTTGCAGATAATGGCTCTAAAAATTGGAGATTTGCAGTAATTTACGACCACATAGATACCTATCTGAAGAAAAACTTAAAATGTGCTCTCATTTTTTTTAAAAAAAGTAGTTGTAACATCATCAGATTATTTTTTAAATTAATTTTTGAAATGGATCCAATAATTTATGACCACCCTGTGAATATCCTGTAGTGATAATGATGTTTGTTCGATTTCGTACCTTACAATTACAATTACTTATTCGCACAATTTCCAATAGTGAATCAAAAAATTTATAAAATGCCAGTTTGTTCCTTATTGCATAATTACTTTCAAATGAGAAATCTTTAATGCTATAGAAAAGTTTTACAAGACGGAAATTATTTGGATTAAATTTCATAAAAATCAGTTTTAGTTTATCTTTATGCATGCGAAAACTAAAAGAATCAAAACTAATTCGTAAAGATTCCGTTCAGAAAATGTAGTTTGGAAAATTATTTACATTTATTAAATAAAATATAATTTAAGTTGTGGAACTCAAAACTTCCTACTAATTACAAAGGCAAAGGAGAAAGTAAAATTCGAAAATATTGTTTGTAAATAGTGAAAATGTAGTTTGGGAAATTATTTCCATTCATTAAATAAAATTTAATTTAAGTTGTGGAACTCAAAACTTCCTACTAATTACAAAGGCGAAGGAGAAAGTAAAATTCGAAAATATCATCTACAATTATATCAAAAAGGCATTGATCTTATTCTCTTGTAATGAAATTTCTGTCTAATTTTCCTTATTTCTGATGTTTCGTCGTTAAATCTTACTAATTCTCCAGTAATAATGTTTGCAACATCATTATTTGAGTCACACTTAGCAATAAAAAATGAATAGTTTGCAGTACCGAGCCTTTGTGATTCAATATTGCTGAATTTTTTTCAGAGAACAATTGATTATTTCAACAGTTTAGGAAAATGGAGCGGATAATAAAACAGATGGAATGTTAATGGTCTTTATCAAGGACTTTTTGAAAACAAATCCATATGTTTTTTTTATTGGCTAGTTTATCCGAAAGAACCGCAATGGTAATAGTTACGATATTTTTTCTTTTTAAACTATTTGTTATTTAAAAAAATCAAATAAACCGTTAACCAGATTAATGTAAGCAGATGTATTTGAAAGCAGTATTAACAAACATGCATAGATGTATTACGTTTACAACATATTTTACAACCTGTCGTTCATTTCATTTCAAAATATGGGGAGGCTTCTTGATTTCTTTTCTTTTTCTTTCTGTATGTTCAAGTTAGGGATGGTGGTTATTGTTAAACCGGTTTTTTCACTGGCGGTTAAAACCGCTCAAAATAACCGGTTTTTGAAAAAAAAAACAGTTTCGATTTTTTTAAAGAACAAAGTTTGTGGACCGAATTTTTTTTATTAATAATAATATACAATAAGTAAGTATTAATACAATAACTAATTAATGTAATAAGGAATGATTATAAATAAGTAATTAATACAATATGTAATAATAATAAATGAGTAATTATTGCAGTAAGTAAGTATTATAGACAAAATTTTTTATTAACATTGTTCTCACAAGAAATTAATTAATTGGCCCATATTTATCATCTAATCTGCTCAAAAAGGCTCTTTCAGCAATGTATTGATCCGTGAGTCGACACCTCTCATCGGAAATAACATCATTCAACGTAGATACTATTCTTTCGGACGCCACAGAACTTCCGACTAAAGATAAATATTTTTGGCTACAGAAAACAGACGCCGTTTGCAGACAAAATTTTTTATAAGTATTGTTTTTGCAGGAAATCAAACCATTGGCCAATATTTATCTGTTCATAAAGACTCTTTCAGTAATCCGCCAACCAACAGACACCTCGAGGAAGCGATTGTCGATGATTGGCCTAAGATGATGAAATTCAAAGCTTTATAACTTGGTAAATTTTAATCCAGTCGAACCTAAAATCGAGCCTATCTTCCGACCCGGTTTTTTGCCCCGGTTTTTGGATTTAAAAAATGACCGGTTTAAATCGAGGCAAAAAAAAACCGGTTAACCAAAACAACAAAACGGTTTTCGGTTTAAACAGGTGGGTTTTTCCCATTCCTAGTTCAAGTAAATTACAGGATGTCCGTGAATTGTGAAATTTCATGCAACAAAATAATTTATTGCCTTTTTGCTGTTTATTACATTGCACAATTTGGTATAATAAAGATTAAAAGAATTCGTAAAAATGATAAATAATTAGATTATTTTTATAAAGTAAATATTTCTATCACTCAAAAAATCGTTAATAAATCAAATAAAAAATTATTGTTTCATAAACAGAATTTGCTATGCGACTTGCTAGAGTAAGTTTACAAGATGCGATTTTGGTCCCATGCTTTGTAGCAAATCCGTTGATAATATCATCATAATTTAGTTTTTTTGTTAGTTCAGATTCGATAGATGAAGTGGTTAAGGAGATTGATTGTTCTTGATTAATACTAGAAATGAAATAATTTTTTATTATTTTCCATCTCACCAAAGATCTTTCTGCTGATGCGACAGTAATTGGTAAGGTCAATACAATTCGCAGAACAGTAAAATGTTTGGACACTCTATTCTAATAAATTATTATTAAATAACTATTATAATACTAGAAAATCGCCCGTCATGGTATGACGGGTGATTTGGTGCAAATTGTCTCTTCATTCGAGAAATTTTCCGTCAAATCTGACGTATTTAAATAGATATATATGCTAGAGAAATGTTTAGCATTGATTGAAAACAAATAAAATAAACATATGTGTTATAAGAGGAATTGTTTTATTTACATATTTCTTTGTTCAAAAAACCTCTTGCTAAACAACATTCCGAGTGAAGTATTTTTCGTTGTTTAACAATTTTCCTTGTACGTCAGATGTCTGTGTAAATTTTAACGTTGCCAAAAATATTATCAAATTATATCATCACGATTGCACTAAATAATTAGATGCAACGTGGCGTCCAAATTATATCACGCGCATGATATACCACTGACGTAAATTACTACTTTCTATTGAAAAACGAAATTAATTTGAAATATTTGATTAATATAATTTTAAATTTCTCGGGAACTATTGATCATAGCGAGATAAATTTTATATCAATGGATAGAAAATTTTATTTAACTATTTTAGAGCTATTGAATTTGAAATTAGAATGACAACTACTCTTTTAAATTTAAAATTACTGAAATCTAACAATGAAATAATGCTGTTTAACGTGTCGCAGTGCTATGGCGCGAGTTATATTGTTGGTGACATCTGGGCTATTATATTATTAATTTCAATATTGAGTCCTGAAAGGCAAAGCTCGACGACAAATTTTGATTTCATTAATTAAATAAGTGCAATTCAATTTTCATTGCAAAATCAGTTAATTGCTCGGGCCTTCCGAAACGCTGGCCCTTGTGCGCTCGCACTGTTCGCAACCCCATCAGGCCGGCCCTGTAGAATGTATGCCAATTACTACAAACAGTTACGAATTTGAGTCGAAATTTAATCCAACCTGTTAACACAAGAAGCTCTACAATATTGCTGTGATATCTTCACAATATTGTGCGGCATTCAGAATATATAGCTGACAACATCGTGGAGATATCATACAATATCTTATTGTAATAGGGCACCGTTTTAACCCTTTCTAAGTATACTTACCACCAACTTCATCAATGTTTAAATGCATTTTTCAAGGTTGGCATAAGTTATCGCCAAATGTTTCGATGAAACAAAAGCCTGGATGTTCTAATTTCTTTTCTCAAACCATAACGAAGTGTCTGGACTTGATAATCAATTATTAATCAGCAAAATTAATTAACAAAAAATTAATGTCATCTAATACGCTAAATGAATTTCTTTTCTTAAATGAATCTCAATCCCAAAGCCATTTTATTATAACATTACTAGAAAAATGGTTTGTTAAAGGGTTAAAAGCAACACATATCATTAAATCATAAGGGAGGCATTTAAAGTGGAGACATCTTGATTCTCTCCAAGCTAGGGTAAGTTTGATTTTTTCCCTTCTTTTACTGATATTTTTATGAAGGCATTTCCTGCCCGATGGCTAATATTTTTATAATCAATCTTTTTAGCGGTATTACGTTTGTTTATTCTTTTTAAAAAATTCTTTTTTTTTTTTGGTATTACCTGTCTTGTTCGTGTTTGGTTGGGAAATTTAGGGCTATGAGAAGCTTCCTTAGACGAAAGTCAAACTTCATACAGAAAAATTTTCCAAATAATTTGAATCCATATCGAATATCGTCTATAACCCTTGAAAAAATGGACTAGAATTGATTCCTTGTTTGTTTAATTCTATTCTCTTAGAGTATATTTCTTGGTTTTTTTTACTTTTTTTAATAATTTTTGACTTTCTTTGTTTTTTGTATGCAGTGGCATGCTGCGGGCTATTTAAACATTGTTTAAATTTTGTAGTATATGTTTAAATTTATTTTAATTCCTAATTTAATTTTATTTGATTATCTTTATGCTTATTAAATTATAGCAACATTAAATAAAATAAAAAGTATACATTTTTAAAATGAATATTTTCCAGGTAATCCTTATCACTAACTTTAATTTCATTTTATGTAAAATAGTGTTAGGTGCAAATCTCCAAATGAAGCCCACCGGCGAAATTGAATCGCACCGAATATCACAGAAAGGAAACTGAAGTATTAGGCGCAAACATGTGAAAACGGCTTCTTCCTTTTGCTTATGAATAATTAGTGTGTCTGTCGAGTTGACCTACTCTTTGAGGAAACCCAAGATGCTAGAGTTTGGAGGTGAATTTTCAAATTCCAAAACATTTACATTTGTTTTTAGAGGAAAAACAGGAATTATTTTTCTTTTCTGGTGAATATTCTGTACTTCCATAATGGTTTTCGGTAGAATCTTTTTATTAGTCAAATTAAATGCTACCGACCTTTTTAAAGTGATGGCTTTGCATGAATGAACACAGGAAAGATTTTTAATATTGATTTTTATTAATACTTTAACTAAATGTAAATCTGAATATATTGCAAATTTGCAATAAGTTGGGTTTTGAATTTTGTTAAATTATTGAAAATGTAAAGGAGTATTAGTGCAAATTTGAACTGATCAAAAAGAAGGCAGATAAAGCGTTTCTTGACATTTAATTTCAAAGCATATCATTTTTATTCATATCATCAAATCATTTTATTTTTTATATATAATAAAATGTATATATATTTTATATAAATATAAATAATATAAATATAAAACAAAAGTAAAAAAGGTTCTTTTTTCACTTTTGTTTTATATTTATACTATTTGTTTCTGTATTATATTAGAAATAGCTGCATATGCGCCTTACTATATAATACAAAAGAGTTTTAAATAATTTATGACTTATTAATTTTATTAATTTATGATTAATATCTTTGTTAAATTTTGTTAATTATAACTGTTATTTCTCATATAAATATAAGTTAAATCATATATAAAATTTAAATATATAATTAAAATTTATATATAATCAAATATAAATTCAATATTTTAATAACATTAAACTTTTAATATTATTAAAATGATATATTCATAACAAATTAAGTCAAAAGCCCTCATACCATTTTTCTTTGTTTGTGATGAAATAAATTATTAAATTAATCTCTAACTTTGATTAATCTAGTATATTTTGAATGAAGTTCTTGAGATTCTAACTTATAACATGTTTTACGGATGTTATCGGAAAATGGAATGCGATTCAAATCCCGTTATCGCATTTGACATTGAGATGATGAAACTGAAATGACCATAAGACTTTTTTATTACAGTGGAATTTGGCTAAAGACTACAGTAAAAATTCGATTTATCCCAAAATTGGAATTGAAAAACACTGGATCTAAAAATGCGAACAGTAAGAGAAAATGTCAATTTTTAAACAAGAAATGACATTAAAATTTTATCTTTAATATTTAACAGTTTTAAAAAATAATGCATAATTAGTAAAGTGCCAGTAGCTAATGAATAGAGTATTATTAATAATTAATAACATTTAATTGTTTTAATTATAAGTTTAATAAATAAATATCTTTATTAGCAAGCAGTATACAAGATTTTCAATAAAACAACTATAGAATGAAACTTCAAAATAAATAGTAAAATTCTCAAGAACCTCCAAAAGTTTTTCAATAATAAAACAGAGGTGTTTTTAGGTACTGAGTATAAGGCATTTAATTAATTAAAACAATTCAGAAATAAAAACAATATTTTACGATTTTTAGTTTTGAGACCGAATTAACCAAAATGAATTAGAATTATAGATATTTTAGCATTATGTTAAAAGGAAATTCAAGGAACCAGAGAAACAAATTCGATTATTTACTAATTCGAATAAAAAACGTTCGAATTCTCTGTATTGTATTTCTCCTGATGTGAACTAAAAAGAATGGCGGAATCATTTACCATTTTATTCCCATGACTTTCTGTTTACCAATACTGTTGGTTACCAAACCACAAATAGATTTATAAAAATCTTCCGTAAATATTTCTATCTAATCAGGAAACACCGACTGGTGATTGATACTATGAAGGCTTATTCTGATAAAGTTATCTTGTCAAATTACATTGAAACACTATAAGAAGCATGTATATACTAGGGATGTAATGAATAGTGATTTGGCCGAATGACGAGTATTCGGCCAAATTTCAGACCAAACAGCCACTACTAAAAACATTTCACTTTTGATTGTAAATAAAATATTTCCCAAATTATAAATGAAAAAAATTAAAGATTAATAAAATTTGTTTTTTATTATTTATGTATTTAAAAAAATGTTATCACCTTGATATATTTTTGTAGCATTTTAGATCTATTTATCTCAATAATAAGAAATGAGAAGCACTCTTAGTTCTAGAACTATTTCACAGAAATTAGAGTCATCATTGCAGAACATAACAATGGCAAACTCGGATGAGAATTGCAGATGCAGATGTATAAGAAAACGCAGAAAAATTTTCAAGATTTGCAAATTTAGCAAAAAAAATAATAAAATACCTTTCAGCTCCTGTAAGTGTATCATATATTGAGCATTTATTTTCTGAAGCTATTAATGAGTGTGAAACCAAGCAGAATAGACTTCTTTCTGAAAACGCTGAAAAATCATTGTTCTTCAGCGTTTATTCAGCATAAGTTCAGTTTTACAATGATAAATTATGTATAATATTATTAATTACAGTTATTTGCTATGGAATTCAAAGTTGAATAAATATTACGATATTTTTGATAATAAATGTACTGAAATGTAATTATGTAGTATTTAAAAGCATATTTTTAAAAAATTACTATCCTGAATTTATTCAGCCAAATATCTGTTAAATATTCGGCCAAACCAAATATTCGGAAAATGGGCCGAATAGGTCGGATATTCGTTGCATCCCTAGTATAGGGTGGCTACAGAAACTGTGAAAAAATTTGCCTGACTAAACTTACAACATTTTCCTGATTTACGGCTACTAATTATATTAGTTTCCTGGCTCTCTCTCTTTCTCCCTACTCAGAATCTCTGTATGTGTACAATAAACATTATTAAAGACACTTTAACCACTTATTTGATGTGAAAAAATATTTTTATGAAATTTAATTTTTTAAAAATGGAATGAACATTCTAAAACAATCTATTAAAACAGTATATTACATTTCTTATATGGAAAAAATACTGGGAATTTTAACAAAATACTTTGCTCCTAAAATTGTATAAGATTTCTAAGAAACATGAAAACTACTCTTTGCAACACAAGTTAAATTATATTAACAGTGAAGGTTATTATGATCTTTGCTCAGAACTTTAACAGTTCAATAACTAATTAGTGCTCTTTTTATGAGTACCAGAATAATATGTTGCAGCATAAATATAAAAATAGTATAATTATACGTACCTAATAATATATATTTTAGCAAAGATTTAAACAAGAGCAGCTGCCAAAATATTACTTCAAATCTTTATTCTTTAACAAATCATAATAAATTAATTGCTCTAATCAAAAACTTATGCTTTTATAAATGAATATAAGTTTTTTTAAAAAAATTCCATTTGTTGTTACAAATAATGCTAGACATAAAATACTAATTTATAGATAATAACTCAAGTAACTATTAATTTCCCCTGATTTTTAGATACTTCTACGAATTTCCCTGACTTTTCCAGATCGATAAAATTTGCTGATATCCTTGATTTCCAGGTTCTGTAGCCATCCTGTAAATGTCGTTGAAAATGTAAATATAATGCGGTTATAAAATTCATACTCTGTGTCTTGTCGCAGACCTCATTCCAATGTACTATGTGAATTTTTAAACAGGGGAGTTAAATCAAAAATTAGAGAATTATACAAAAATCACTCATTGTATTTTAAGAGGAGGCGGTGCTTCCAAAGAGAAGAGCCTATTTTGGAATCATTTTAGGCTCAAAACATATTAACCTGAGAAGTTTAGTGAACTTAATCTAAAAATTCTGTATTCTGAATGATTTAAATCTATAAATTCTACATACGTATTCGGAATGATTTAAACCTACAAATTTCGTATACATATTGTAAACAAATAAATATGCACACAAACAGATAATGATGCAAGCCAACAAACAATTAATCAAGCTTTTCCTATAGAAGATTAAAGATAATGACAAAAATATTTATGCTTTTGATTATGAATCTCGGTCGAGATGATGCTAACAGGAAATCTTTAAGCAATTACAAAATATTATAATTAAGATGGGAAAAAATAAAGTAGAACCCTGCTTAAGGAAATATTTAACCTAGTTTGGATTTCAAGTTTTCTTAATGAACATTAGTCATTTTTTCCCCATTAATGAGATTCCGGAATGACATTCTAGTTTCAGATTTAAATCAAGTTGTCAATGCGTTTTGCCGGAATTGGTTGTTCGATTATCTTTAAATGAAAAGTGGTCAAAGGTTGAAAATTCTGCTGTTTTTTTTTTATCATTATAGCTTAATGCTTCTGTTTCTTCGAATGAATTTTGGCTTATAACTAGGTGAAACATTTTATCCATCGTTTAAAAAAATTTTTAATAATTAATTTTAGTTTGGAAACCCAAAATTTAACGCATAATCAACAATTTTCAAAACTACTAGTTCCGGACTCTCTTACTAGTTTCCTCTCTAGAACGTTGTAAAAAAAGGAATAAGCAAAATTATAAAAGTAAGCATTAAGAGTCTTTCAAGTTCGTAAATTGAAGATCTGAAATTTTTGTAATTTTTTTGAGAAACGGATTAAAATTAACTCAGATACATAATGAAAACTATTTTTGTCTCCTTAAGAGTTATTAGAAATAGTCGGAATTCATTGGAATTAGTGAACTGAATATTCTTAAAATTGAAAAGTACAAAAGAACATTTTAGAGAAAACTATGATATCTATCTTTGGTTTATTTATTACATTAACTCTAATAAAATAGTTGTCTTTTGATTTTCAGTTACTTTAAATTCAAATTTGTCGGTTAGTAAAACTAAACGATGACGGCTATATCTGCTTTTGTATATTGATGAAGCCAACATTTATAATAATGCTCATAATCTCATATCTGCTCAAATAACAGAAGCTCAGTTGCAAAGAAATATACGATTGCAAGCATTTCATTGAAAAATATTAAATGCAACATATTTTAAATTCGGTCATCCTAAAATACATAAGAATATCCATATGATTTAAGAATAAATAAAATAAATATTATGGCAGACGATAATGTATGACAGGATTTTTATTGAAAGTGATTAAATAAAAAATTAATTCTTTTGTTTCTATTTATAATACGAAAGCTGATTCTGTAATTTATATTTCAAATATTTTTTTGACACCATAAATTAAAAAAGTAGATTTTTTATAACAAAAAGATCATTAATTTTGCATATTCATAAATCTCTATCATATCAAAGTATTTTAGCCATCTCAAAATGCGTTTACCCGTCAGAACTCAGGTGTCTAAATTTCGCAGTTGGAAGTCAATTTATTTCGGTCCCAAGCTAGTGGTTCAGTTTCCCGCGGTCAATCGTCTTCTATTTCCTACCTCATGAATTATGAAACAAGGTCTGATTCACATGACCACCTGCAACGTTCCCTTCGATATGCTTTTGGAATAGTTAACAGGAGAAAGATCGCGACTCCAAATGCCAGTATCCGTTCCAGATTTTGCGGAGGGAATTTTCTTTTAAACTCTGAGCTCATTTTGAAATGAATTGCAGGCCACTTGAACCGAATGTATTAACTGTTCTGTACTAGTTATAAAATATAACTTCTAAGCTTTCCTTTAAAATACACTGCTAAAGCGTGTTCTAAGTAACGTGACTCGACATCATTTTTATTTTTTAATAGTTATATTAAATTTTAATTTTAAAGATTAAAAAAATTAATTAATTATAATAATTCTTTAAAAAAATTTTGTGATAAATATCATCTTTTATCCTTTGAACGAAATATTTTGAGTTCCAAAAATGTGAGTTACTCCAAAAATTAAAAATGAAACATAACTTGATCTGACTTCACTGGAAGAATTTTTTAACATTAATTAGCTGAAAAAACTATTTAATTATTTATTATTGAACTAATATGTAATATTTTTTATTTGAACTGTTTTCTAATTTTTAGTCTTTAATTTATAATTTATTATGAATAATGTGGAATATTAAAATTTTTTTCTCAAATTTTCTATCATGTATAACCAATCGTGTGGAATCAAATTTAATTAGATTAATCGATTGACTAATAAATAATTGAATGAAATATTACAATCTGAAAATATTAAAATCATGTATTGTCATTGAGAATACACAAAAATACAAAATTTCGAAACTCTATAGAGTATCAGAAAGCGAAAAAAAAAATCGATTACAAAATTTCAATTTTATGATCACGAAACAAATCAAGTTAAATAAAGTGTGCAAAAATATTGAATTTTGGAGATTTTTTTGAATGATTTTTGGTTTTATTGACATTTTATCAAAAATTAGTTTGAAAAAAAAAGTTTGATTTGAATTCCAAATACGAAAATTACTAAAATGTTTAATTAAATATCTAATTAACGCTATTAAGTATAAATTATTTTTCAAAATTACTGAATTTTATCCATTTTTGTAAATTTTCAAAAGATATGGTGAGATTTTTCGATGCACTGACTGATTAAAACGATTTTTAAAAAATTGAACTAGCAATGATTCCATATAAAACTTAAATAACCCTCGTCTTGCTTCAGAAACGGGACGTTAAACTAATCTAACTCCATATAAAACTTATAAATATTTGAAAAATAATAAAAATATGTGGGGTATTCTGCCTAAATATCGAATTGGAAATATTTGTTCTGATTAGTAATATTGGAAAATCACGAAACATTGGAAAACAAAACGATTGAAAACACAAAAGTTCGAATAGTTTTGGAAAAAACTATGGCGCAAACCCTAATAAAAGTTTTAATCAATCAAAATAAAGTATTAATTTAAGAATTATTTTCAAAATTACGGAATAAACAGGGTGTACACAAATGAAGTGACACATTTCAAAAATTAACAAAAAAAAGCTAGAAATGTACGAATGAAACTACGAATTTTTTTAAATGAGAGAGTATCTCAAAAAGTTTTTTTTCAGATAGGTAACATGCCATTTCTGTGGTCTAGGGGGTCGTAAATTATTGGAAATCAAAAATTTGTTTACAGCCTACATATTAAAAATGGAAGAAAAGTAAAAGCATGTATTTGTAGGGAATTTTACGCTCTTTAATTTGTTAATTCACAAGTAGCATGAAATTTTCGCAATATTCAAGAAAAACTAAAAAAAGAAACCAGAAAATACACGCATCGGCTTCTGCTGATCGGTAGCCATTACGTACGGAATTTTCTCGCTGTAACAAATTTAGAATGGCGTAACGCCGCGTTACCTATCTGAAAAACAACTTTTTGAGATGAGCTCTTATTTTTAAAAAAAACCGTAGTTGAAATGTATATATATTTTTTAATTTTTGAGATGTGTCACTTCATTTGTGTACACTCTGTATTGTTTAACCATTTTGCGACCATTCTTAATTTAGAAGTTAGTATTTCTACTCTGTGCACAATTTTAGATTCCCCGTTCACTGAAATATAACTGCTGTTTAAATTTCGCTAAAAAGGCCTTACTTCAAATTGTTAATGTGGAACGAAGCATTCAAACTTAGCGAAGCGCAGGTCCGTAACAAGCAGCGTTTCGAAAACTCGTAGCTGAATAGCAAAGTTGTGAGCAGGCAGACATAGTTATGGCGAAACATTTATCTTTAGTACATCTATGCAAATGAAAATTCAAAACTTTTACTTTAAACTTATTTTTTGCGATTCTGTTACGCACTAGCAAAGAGAGAATTTCACAAATGTGTTTATTAACAAACATCCCATTTTTCGCCTAGTAGACAAAAATACTAATAATGGGAGTTAGTTTTTCTTGCTTTAAAATTTTTTTCAACCATTAGAATATTGTTGATACTATTTTTAACACTAAGTTAAGTATTTAACTGAAGAAGAATCGTGTATAATTCGAATGAAGAATCCTGTATAATTCGAATGAAGAATCGTGTATAATTCGAATGAATAATGAAGAATCGTCTATAATTCGAATGAAGAATCGTCTATAATTCGAATGAAGAATCGTGTATAATTCGAATGAAGAATCTGCTCATAATTCGAATTTTAAGAATAGATAATCTGAAATGAAGAATGAAGAAGGTCTCATAATTCGAATGAAGAATGAAGAATCCTGTATAATTCGAATGAAGAATGCATAATTCGAATGAAGAATCGCTATAATTCGAAATGAAGTAATGAAGAATTGAGTATAATCTGAATGAAGAATCGTATAATTCTACCAAGAATCGTCTATACTAGAATTCAAGAATATGTATAATTCGAATGAAGAATCCTGTATAATTCGAATGAAGAATCCTGTATAATTCGAATGAAGAATCGTGTATAATTCGAATGAAGAATCGTTTATAATTCGAATGAAGAATCGAGTATAATTCGAATGAAGAATCGTGTATAATTCTAATGAAGAATCGTGTATAATTCTAATGAAGAATCGTGTATAATTCTAATGAATAATGAAGAATCGTGTATAATTCGAATGAATAATGAAGAATCGTGTATAATTCGAATGAAGAATCGTGTATAATTCGAATGAATAATGAAGAATCGTGTATAATTCGAATGAATAATGAAGCATCGTGTATAATTCGAATGAATAATAGTGTAAGTTAAGAAGAATCGTGTATAATTCGAATGAATAATGAAGAATCGTGTATAATTCGTATGAATAATCGTGTAAGTTAAGAAGAATCGTGTATAATTCGAATTTATTTTGGTTAGTCCGAAGGCATGACTGAAATCGTAAAGCATTGTGTTTTGTTTCCGTTAGGTAAATAGATCGTATCTCAGTATCCATTTTTAATAAGAATTTCTGTAATTAAGAATTTTTTAATTAATTCGAGATTATTACTCATTGCATGCAATGGCTTGAATAAAAAAAAGTACTAAAAAGTTCTCATTTTTTTTTAGTAAAAGCCTTTGAACAAATTAGACGTGAATGAATTTGAACCGACCGAACTAGAAACCTAAACCTAACTACTGTTTATGATTAGTTTTATTGCACAATTATTGTAATCGAAGTGCTGTATATTGAAAGTAAGTAGTTTTGTTTATCTAAACTACTTAATTATTCATTGAAATTATTATTTTAAAAATATTTTTTAAATTATAATTATTATAATCGTATTTATCAAAATTAATTCTTGTTTATTAATTAATTCTGTATTATTAACTAAAACTGATAGATATTAAAGATGAATCTTTACTGCATTTTTAATTTGAAAATTTTCGTTTTCTCTTGTTGTACACATTTTA
>BGPR01000094.1:392969-423769 GCA_013235015.1 Araneus ventricosus | reverse complement strand
TTTATGTGTAACGTTATGTATAACGTCTTTAAGCGAAACAATTTTTCCCATAGAAATGAATGTAAAATACGATAATGCGTTCCATGCCGAAAAAAAACTCAGAAAATTTTATGTATAACGTTTATTTAAAGATAATTATGTATACGATCGTTAAGGAACCTGAATTATCTCCATCTTATCTTTTATGCAGAATCAACCAGCACGGAATGCGGATAGGATTTTCAGAAATGAAAGGCGGAATGAGTGTTTAACACGGACTGATGTACATGTTCTGTTATCCTTATTAAAAGGAATAAGTCAATTACGTTACGCCATTGACTCAAATACGTCAGTCAACTCTATACCTCACTCAAATACGTCACGTCATTTGTTACGTAACGTATCGACAACTGTAAATGCATGACAGAAAAATAGTTTTAAAAAAACTTTGCCTTACATAATACTGGAATCAAAAAATGAAAAATAACCAAAGTTATTTGTTCCATTCAAAACGTTTATTACTAGGAAACCTTATTCGATTAACAGTTAAGACAAGTCACAGTTAAAAGTGCACGCACAAGTGCTGTACACTATGATTGATAAGAATTTAAACGAAATAAAAGCTCCCTGGATATGACAGTAGCAGGCGCAGAATCCGGGACTTCCCCTCTTCTCGTTATGCGAAACGTCGCTCGTTAAACGAGTCATTTTCCCCCAATTTATTATGCTCGTTACGCGAATTACTCCTTATGCGATGTGCTCGTTAAGTGAGGCTCCATTGTACAGATGATTATGTTAAGAGTAATTATCGCCGAATTCGAATTAAAAACTTTTGGATTAGCCAAGTTCCACTGTATGAAGTAAACAATTTTTATTCGACTGTTTTTTAAATACTTAATTGCTTTTTAATTCATGTAAAATAAAATTAAACTTGATGATTATCGTTGACTATTCTTATAGAAAGTGATTACAAAGTAAAAACAAGCGATATAAATATATAAATGCAACTAATTCCTGCATATGATTATCATACAATATAATATCAGTATCATGAAATTGCCCCTGGTAAGACACGAGCAAAAATAAATTTTAATTTATTTTTGCTCGTGTATATTTGCATAAATGTATACTTTCTCCTGTCAAATTGATTACGATGATTCGCACATAAGTGAGATAAATTTAAGAATCCTTCTTAACGTGAAATTCCTGTTTAAATTGTAACAATCAAAATAATCCAATTGAAATTAGTATCAGGAAGTTCAAGTATGTCTCTGCTGGTGCAAGATAGCAATTTGAATTGGAGGAGACCTGCTCAGGTGTCGTCCTCGTCATCTGACCACGGTTCAACATTGTTAGGAAATTCTGCATTTTAAGCTACGAACCTTGCATCTTTTCTAAATTGTCTCTCGTACCTTTACTCTAAGATTCGAAGCATTCTTTCTTTAAGATTTTACGTCATTTCTTTGAGCTAGTCCCTTCACTTGACATCTATATTAGCAGCTATTTAATCGGAATCGTATGACGTTGTCTATTCAATTCCCGCAGCTGATATGTAGATCTACTGATTATTAGCAGAGTATATATACTTGTCTCTACTATGTCATTTTGGTACGGTCTGTAGGTCCTCTAAGCATTCTCTCCTCGGAGAGACTTCAGTGCTATGTAAGCTGCTACTGGTACTGTACCTATAAGATGTAGGACAAGTATCAACTCTGTTAAATGGAAATGTGGTTATCTGTAAATATGTTCTTAAATGTGGCCGTCTAAATAAATGTCTCTTTTAACTTATATGATTCGTCATTTCTGAAACAATAAGAAATGTTCTATCTCATAGAAATTCCACTGCAAAAGTCAGGACGCTTTTAGCTTATTATCCAGCAGCTCTTCATAACCAGTGTTACTCAAGCTGCCTGTCTCTACTACAAGGATTATAGTTTTTACGAGACTAACAAGTGATTTTGGCAAACTCGCTTCCTGTACCTAACAACATTATGAGTGGTGCGTCCCGAAACAGCTCTTGTGTAGTTTCAAAGAGGGACATTAGTTTAACAAAAATGAGATTAAAACGGTTAAAATCACGAAAAGCAGGAATGCCATTTATTATTCATAAAATGGGCCTCAACTTTTCCATATGTGTCCACATAGCGTCCACTTCAATGCGCTGCCAGCTTGAAGACATTACAATTATTTTTTCCGCAGACTTTTTAGATACCCCCATCTCTTTAACCAAAACGATCTCATTATGATACATGCTAAAACTCGTAGATTTCAACTGCCAAGTTAGAAAACTCTGCTTAAAAATATTTTGAAATCATTTTATAAAAATTTTTGGTAATTATCAGAACAGCATTCAGAGTGAAGAGCAGTTAAAATTTCCTCAGAGTATTTGCATTTATATTCTCTGGGGTACTCTTTTCTGTATAACATGATTAAATTTGTCAGAAATTATTTGTCAGTTATCAAATTTTTTTTTCTTATGAAACTAACAGAAGGAAAATATAAGACTTTTCATTTTTATTCAAAATCTATTTTCTTTAATTTTCCTTAAAGTTGATTTAGTTTTGTTAAATAGCAAACGATATAAAAAACAGCGCCTGTACTATGGACCAGTTTTCTGCTTTGTTTGTTTACATTTAAGTGTCTGTATTGTTTAGTAACGGATTCGGAAACCCTCCGCGCTTTTGCGCATGAGCCGGGCAGAATTATTTTCATCAGAACAGGGGGAAAGTGATGAATGGAAGGGTGATGTTTACATTTTACTGAGCGTGATCTAACAAAGAACTCTGGAAAAAGAATATGGAGGCCTTTCTAGGAGGGTGCCATTTTTTTTCTCTTGTCCGAATCAGATCGACAATAATTTAGCCCGTCTTTTGACGACAATTTTCATCTCTTTTTTTATTACGGAATGAAAAGAACTTTGGAATGAATAGGGGATAATAGCCTTTGTTGCTGAAAGTTCCCAAAACTCCTCAATCAAACTCAAGAACTCTGGAAATGCGCATATGACTCTTTGCCTGACACCCCTTTCCGATGTAAAATCGTCCAAAAGTGGTATTCTCGGAATCCGTTGCTGAACAGTACTACGTAATTCCGGTGTAATGCTAAGTCAATGGATTCTTCAAAGCGGAAGTCCAACATACAAGCAGATAAAGTCAAAGTTTTTAATGTAAGTAAACAAACCAGAAAACTCGTCCATAACAAACGAGTGAAATTTGCTTGAATAAATTATTCAAAGTAAGTCATCCTTCCATGTCTGACATATTGATTTTTCTAGAATGCATTGCTAGACGAAGTAAATTCATCAGAATTATGCAACAGGAGAAAGGCAGGCACAAAATGTAGAATTGCTCGTGTGCAAATAAATCATGAAAACAAGCAACCCACATAATCCAATGAAACTCACAGTGTATATTCAGATGCGTTTGATTTGAATGTTTGAGAATGAAATTAGAGTGGGACAGCTCTTTATCTTCAAGAACATCTGGATTTTTCTTCAAACTTCTGTCTTAGACAAATACAAACTGCTTTCAACTGATCGCAACAAAGAAGATATGCTGCTGTCACAGAAAGTAAAACTTAAGAATATATTTAATGTTTGAAATGGAAAAATATTCTTTGTAGGCATTTCTACATTTTGTTCTACACCAAATACGCATTCACCATCAGATTTGGATTTCTTCAGAGTACAAAATGTCTTTAAATCTCATTTTTATTTAAGATCTTTTATAGTATTTGTCAGCTAAATCTAAAGAAAACTTATTTAGTAGTTTTGTTTCCTATAGCGTACAAACTATTTAGGTGTTTCACTTTTATTACATTATTGTTTAGCTGCCTTGGTTCGTCAGCAGAAGAACTTGAACTGCGCATGCGCAGTTAAAACTGATAAAAAAAAAAATTTAGTATTCAATTAATTGTCAAGAAACCTTCACCAACATTCCATATGCTTCCTTTATAATATTTGTGAGGAAAATTTAAAGAAAATCTAATCAGTAGTTCAGATTTCTAGAGTACAAAAAAAATTAGGTTGTCGATTTCTTTTTATATAATAATGACAAATACCAATTTTATAAAAAAATCATCGGAAATCTGCTTTTCTTTCATTTTCTATGGACAAGTTTTCTGGTTTGATTACTTAAAGTAAAAACCTTCACTTTATCTGCTTGTATGTTGGACTTCCACTTTGAACATCCATTGACTTAGCATTACACCTGAAATACGTAGTACAGGCATTTAATGTAAACAAACAAAGCAGAAAATTCGTCCATATTGGACAATTGTACTTTACGTGAACATGACGTGACTGAGGATTTGCACATAGTTTAAATTCTTTCTTTTGAAATATTATTTTTATATTCTTTTCAAAAATATTTATGCTGAAATCGATATAAAAATGGGGAAAAACTGAGATGCAAAAAGGAAGTTGCTGTTAAAGTCGACAAAAGTAAGGAGAATATATTTCATAAGATAACATATAGATTTCCACGGGATTATGAACCGGCTAGAACCAGTTTTCATTTTTTTAAAAGTCGTCTGCATCCTGCTTTAATGCTGAATTGGTAGAAACAACAGGCAAGTAAACAAACCAGAAAACTCGTCCACATCGTTTGTAGCAAAAGATTTCTAAAAATTTATATTTATACAAAATAAGTTCCAAAAATTAACAGTCGAGATATCAAAAGAGATATTTTTGAATTATATAGAGTTAGGAAGCTAAATCATATATATTTTTTTACAAATGAATGTCGCCTATCTAGAATATGCTAAAGTTTTATTTTATTTTCAAAATTAAGAACTATGCAGAATTGGACTATGAAAGCAGAATTCTTAAATCAGATTTTTGCCCCGAAAACCTTGTATTTCTTAATAAATTATGCAACAGACCCAACAGATTTATCATCATTTTTATTTCCTTCATGTTTTGAATGACAATATTTTTCTCTGTTTATTTTTTGCTTCCCATTTGCTTAGAATATAAATATATTAGCAGTCTTAAATAAACAAAAGATATTTATGTGGAACATCATGTTACTCTTGTTTACTCGCTTTCAAAATTGCTTTTTGTTCCAAAAGTAGTCTTGCGTGAAATATAGTTCGTTTACATAAAATAATAATGATGTATTTACCTTCTGTGTTTCACTATTGCGATGCAAAAGAATCTTAAAGTGCATGTTAAGTAGTTTGCTTGAACTTTGTTTAAATAGTTTGCGCTTATTTTTGTAATTTAATTTAAAGCATCAAGAGAGCTAAAATGTTGGATGTGTTCATGTTTATTAAAATTAAGTTATGCATTGTGATTTAGCTTTTTATATTTCTATGTTTTTAAAATTATTTTTAAACAGCATTAAAAAGAACTACCTAAAATTTTGTTATACACATTTGTTATAAAAATGTTAAAATTAATTTTTTAGGGCAGCCAAAAAATTTGTAAAAATTCATGAATCCGCAAGCAGAGGTCTGGAAAAAAGCACGAATCTATTATAAATACTAACAGAAAAGTGCCTTAATATGTGGTGAATTTCATAGAGTAACCAATTGTCTGAAATGTTACAACGCGGGATTGCTTTCAACAAATTCGTCACTTGTTCCCTTTTGATGTTGTTGCCGTAATTATACGAGCGCCAAAAACGAATGAGCTGATAAGAACAAATGAATGTAATTTTTTCCTCGCTGAAAGATCATAAAGAAAAATCAGAATCATATCTAAAGCCGGCCATACACTTGAAGTATAGCCATGCCATTTGTCCTAAGCGCGGTTTACTGAATAAATGTTGTTCTCCGTGAAGTTTTACTTTGAGATTTCATGTATGCAGTGCGTCTTGCTTCATGCGTATACTCTTCAATTTGAATAAATGGTAGTTACATTTGTTTAATTACATCAGGAATGGAGAGTCGAGGAGATGGCCTTTTTTGGATTTTTTGGTACAGTCAGAGTCGGTTAAAAATAATGCTAGAGTCAGAGTCGGTTTAAATACCAAGTTTTAATTTATAAACTTTAGAAGCGTAATTGTTCATTTTAAAATTGTATTAAATATTATAGGGTTTACTGTTTAAAATAAAATTTCTTTTCTCCAAACCTCTCGTGTTTTCCTTCAAACCATATTGTTTTAAGGTAATAAAGAGGGTTGATTTGAAAATTTTAATTCAACAATATAGGATTCAAAGGAAATATTTCTAGAAAAAAAGACAATATACCTGTAGAAAAGTAAACTGGAGGCGGGCATATGAAAAAATATGGATTCCGAGCAACACCGGGTTATTTCCTTCCCTCCGTACTAAAGTCAGACAAAAAAATAATTCCAGAATCGGATAGGCTATTCATTTTCCAGAACGCGGTATTATTATTATTTTTCTTTTACAAAATAAGGATTTTTTGTAATTTTTTTTTGCGATTTTTTAAAAATAAGTCGATTTCGACTCGCTTGCATGGACAGAATGTTTGAACCGTTCTTTTCTCCTTATTTATCTAGGAGAGAATATTGAGCATGTGTAAGTGACTTCAGTTTTCTCCGCCAGGGAATGACTTATTATTCGAGATAGCCCGTGCAACGCCAGGCCACTCAGTTAGTATAAAAAATATTATTGAAAATTTGCGACTTGGGCATTAATGGGTTAACGGAGAAAATTCGCGTTATATCACATTCACGTGACAAATATAACAGAGCATGCCATTTAACTGCGCGATGCCTTACGCCGTGTCTTGGTGTCACTTTCTTTCACCTCCCCTGTAAGATGCGCTATGTATACCAATATTTAATACGAGACGCGCATTTGCTTTTTATCACATGAAAATAAATCGACTCTTTTCAGTTCTAAACAATGATAATGAAAGATGAAAAGGGAAACAAAGGTTCTTTTCATTAAAAAATCTAATATCTTTTTCAGTTACATTATTGAGATGTTAATAATAATTATCATTCTGTTAAAAAAATAACATATTCTACGCCTAGTCGTCTATTTCTTTCTGTAGCTTTTGTGTGTGTGTGCGTGATTCCACTTAAAAGCACGAAAATAAACAAATTAATTATCACAAATTTTTATTATTTTGGTGAAGTTGTTTACATTCTGTTTAAAAGAGCATTTACCCTCGAACTTTTTGAAAAGAACTCCCTCCGTCCAACTTTAATTATCCAATTAGCTTTTTTCCTCCAAATTTAGAAAAGGACAAAGTCAAATTTGGGAAACCCTTTTTAGATAGTCGTCCATGCATCTTTTAAGGCATGCGCGTGCAAACTGCCAGTTTCCTAATTAAGAATGGCAAATTAGGTCGTCATATTCGGTTTTGTATTCTCGTTTCTGGGACAAGTTTGTTTATAGCTACGAAAGCTTTTGTAATATTACTTGTGTAAACATGTGACAATACAGAAACTTCTATTCCTATGTGAGAAATATAGCGGAAAAACAGTGGCGTAGCGAGGGTAAGTGGTGCTGGGTCATTATATAATTGTTTCGCTCCTCTCCCCTCCTCCGTCATCATCAGTGACTTAGTTTGTATAAACGGCACCAGGCGAGGGTATTTGCTTCTAAAAAATGAAAAAATATATATAAATTAAAAGGTGAAAAAAGAAAACGTATAAATAAGAAACAGAAGATTCTGTTTTAATTTAATTCTACTTTTAATTTATATTTCTACTATTTGTTTCTGTATTATATTAGAAATAGCTGCATATGCGCCATTCTATATATTACAAAGAGTTTTCATTAATTTTTGACTAATCAATTTATGGTTAATATCTTTGTTAAATTTTGTTAATTATGACTGATAAAAGTATTGACATTTTTTCACCATGGCCGCTGGCGTAGCAAGAGTAAGTGACGCATGGGAAAGATAAGATTTTTTTAAAATCCCGATCGTCATCAGAGGTTTAACAAGCGTAAATGATGTCAGGGGTATGGTATTATTTTTACGCCCACTCATCATATTCTGCTTTAAAAAATGGCACAAACGCACTACTGTTTTGACTCTATGGCGCCCTCTAAAACTCGCCCCATTAGCATCATTAACCCTCTTGCCCCCCCCGGTCTCTACGCCACTGAGAAAACCAGCGGGAGTGTTCTCCCCTAAACTTTCTCGTATACTTCCCCAGGAAGGTGCCGTTTCCCCTTCCCCCGCGTGGATAAAAAAATTCGAACCTATCGTTACCAAGAATCCTATGACGATCAGAAGGTTTCTCATTATAGTGATTGAAAAATATCTAGGTAAAGAATCAAATTCAAAGAGATGCGTACCGATTTTCCGCTCTTGCCGTCTCAAGGACAAACTGACGTAATTCGCTCCATAGCCTTCGCGTGCACAGAAGATTGCTTCCAGTACGAATGTGCGTAGACATGACGAATTCTTTTCAAAATTAAATTATACAGACCGACAGACAATCAACCCTTAGACGGATTTGGCCCAAAATTTTAGACAGACCTGCATTCATGACGATAAAACCGTGTGTCAAATTTTTTCCAACTAGTTATTCAAGTTTTTGAGTTATAGTGTTCGCATGACCGCGGACATACAAACAGACAGACTTCCCTTTGCCGGATTTTGTCCAAAATTTGATAGAAACCTACAAATTATGTTTAAAGACCACATACCAAATTTCATGCCCGTAGCTCTTATAGTTTTCGAGTTATCGTGTTCACAGACAGACATAATTCCAAAATTGTGTTTTTCGGAGTCAGGGAGTTCTAAAACGTGGAGATTCTTCATAATCTCGAGTTCGAATTTTTTGACGATTACAATACTTTCTCTTTGTATACTTCGTATACGAGAAAGTAAAAATGATGAAATGCAAATTGATGGAAGCAACCACTACCATTTGCCCCATATGTCGAAAGACTGCTTGGATAGAAACGGTCAACTCCATTTTGCAACTTCGACTTGGTGTCAAAGACACAGCATACCACCAGTTTATTTAGTTTTTAGTCGAGAGTTAGTTAGTAGTTAGTTTAGTCGATCAGTTGAGTTTCATTGTCTATGTTTCTTTACATCCGAAAATAATTAAATAATGTATACCTAGAATATTTGTGAAGCAGTATTTTAATTTTGGACAGAGAAAAAAATGGCCGCTTGTACGGAGGGAGTAATTCTTTTTCTGAAATATATCTACAGAAAATTCTCTACTGACACAGAAAGATAATATTGGAATCTTTCCCCACTCGCATCCGCATTCTTCACGAAAATTTAAACTTTTTTTTAGAAGTAAAAGTTTACTCCTAACAAAAAGAGAATCGACATAAAACAAACACTAACTACCTGTCGAAAGCTTTTCTTAATTTATTACAGGCCTCCAGAACACACTCCGAATAACTACGTGTCTCTGATAGTCTAACTCGATACCGTTGTACCAAAGCACGACTGGGGCCTTATCTGCAACAACAGCCAAGCGCGAGATAAAAATCAGGTTCTGTTTTCTTACGTATTCCGCGGACGTAACACGGATGTGATGGTCTTTTAATAGCGGCTGCCTTTTGGGAACGAGAGCAGGTTGAGGAGAAGTAGAACCCATTAACGCCGAAATTTATCGTTCCGGACTCGGTTTGTTTGGGGGACCCAGTGAGATTTCCGGCGGCCGATTTCGGGCAGATCGATGGACCGATGGGAAGTTTAATGCGGTTTTCAACTTGTGGTCCTAAATATTATTTGGGTTAAGAGGTGGGAATAGTCTAGAAGATGCCCGTTTTGATGCTGTTCGTTTAAAACCATTGAGCCTCCTTGTTTAAAGATACATGCAATTTAGAGAATTACCACCGTAGCGAGAATACATAGAGCAGCGTCCCAAACTTTTTTCAATAGCTTACCCCTCCCCCGATCAATCTTTTTATTTTTGAGTACCCCCTTCCGTTATATATCCCCCAACAATACCTCAGCACAAAAACGTTTTTACTAACAACGCCAAGGGCTGAGGTTAGCTTAAGGTATCCGATTGGTCGTCCTTTTTGATGAAATTATCAAAAAAAAAAAATTATGGCTTAATTTTGTAGCCTGTTTAATCAGCTTTCTAAAACTGCCTCACTTTTTACTCTACGTGAATTACAACTAGAGTTACAGCTGTTTTTTCAACCGAAATGTAAGCATTATTTTATGTTGCATGAAAACTTTAAATGTGTTTTCTGAGAATTGATATTTTTGAGGAAAACTGTCGACCGTAACAATGATTTTTCAATAAGTTATTCAAGTATTGATATGAAATTTTCTGAGATTGTTTCCTGTAATATGCTTTATGTTTTCCTCTAAAAACTAAGGCCAATTTTAAAATCAAGTATTATTTTTAAGTTCTTAAATATAAACGAAAAGCAGTTTTTATGAAAAATTACCAGTTTAGTAACTATGTTCAGCTATATCTCAAAACTGTTTTGAAGCACAAGAAATATCTTAGAGCATAACACAGATAATTGTTATAAAAATGTACTCCTACAAGGATTTATGTAAAGTTAGAATACGATTTTGTCTATGACTGTTAGCGTAAGGCAAATACTTTAGTCATTTTTCTTCAGTTTTTCTTTTAAAAATATTATTTTGAAAGCCTAATTTTACAATATTTTCATAGTTTTAAAACATATGCAGTTGAAAAATAGCATTAAAAAATATATATAAGTTATTTTTAAAAAAAATGTCTCCGAACACAGTCGGATGCCTTAAGAGTCAAACGACTCTAATGAACTTGATAAAACTTGTAGGATTGATTTTTGACTTTACATTTTATTCCATTTTTTTAAAAGTATTAGTTCAACATCAAAACAAATGAAAACGACATTGAAACAATTTCGCATTAATTTTTGATGATAGCTGACAATGACTCAATTACTAGATATTAACCAACTTCCCTTTTCTTATTTCGCGAATAGGCTTTCGGAAGCGTACTTTCATTTTTCATACAAACTTGAGAAAATGAAATTCGACAATTTTCTTATGTATTTTGTTTACCGCCATTGCCAAGATCACTTTCGAGTACCCCAAATTGGTCCCCCGCGTACCCCAGGGGTGAACGTACCACTTGGGGGGGGGGGGCTTCTGCCATAGAGGAAGAAGGATTATTCAACAATTTTACGATATTGCTCAATAGTCACAAAATTGTGCAATATCATCAATATCGTAAAGTATTTTTTGCTGGTAAGCACAGAGAGAAAAGTAATCCTACACCTTGTCATATCTCTCAGCTGGAAGAAGACTGGCAAAGTACGAAAAACTGAAATTTTATAGGAGAAGCTCTTCAAATTTGACTGTTTAGGCCTACTTCCCTTAAGATAACTGAGCACTAGCTGTACAACAAGACTGCTCTCTTTAACGATAACTATTGAAACTGGAATTGTGACATCATGTCTCGAAGACATATGTGTAATTTTGAATCTTCCATGCAAAATAAGAAGAGGAAATAAAACCGGAAAATTCTGCATCGTGGCACTTCTTTCAAGTGAAAAATATTTGCCGACTTAAATGAAATAAAAGCGAAAGAAATCCTTAAGATTGGTACACGAGGCATGAATGCACATCTCTCCCTCCCCCAGTACCCCTTCGCTATGCCCCTGCTCAGAAAATTCTTTATTACAAAAGAAAAACTATTCTGTAGAGACATTCGCCCTCTTACAATAATTCTACACATAATCCATTTCCAAGCCATAGTCGGGAATAGTGCAATGAAATCTTTGGATTGCAACTTTAAGCAGAAATAAAAAGTCCTAAAAGTTAATCCCAATGCATTTTTTAAAGATTCATGTATTTGAATAGAGCTTAATTTTCAGCATAAATTATCCACGGAACCCAATATTTGACAGTTGGTTCGCCAACATTGAATGAAAGTGGTTTAATTTCATCATCCATTCTATTAACGTCCGGTTACGAGCAACACTGGGGCTATTTTGGGACGGATCTCGTTATTTTAAACCGTGGTCAAATTACGAAGACGACACCTGTGGCAACTTGGCTACAGTAATCCCTAGAAAGAGAAAAATAGAACTGTCATCCCCACGCCCGAAGGGATTCACTAGCAGATACCTTCTGAACCTGCCCCCCAAGCGGGTGTGGATTTTAATCGAGCTCTAAGTCATGTATGTTTTTGTCGTAATGGTGTTTATATGTATGTGTGTGTGTGTATTGTGAATAAATCAGAAAAGGACAAACTGGATTATCATTGAATTTGAATATCAAATCACACACATGGGAAGCCATTACAACACCTCCACCAGAAGAGGATGTTTGACATAACTGATAAGTGGTATATTTTTGGTTGTATCGGGCTTGGCACTTAGAACTCTTTGGACCCTAACAAAAGAATTTACACCTGTCAACCGAGGCCACATGTTTTATTTCTTGGAAATCTTTCTATAGCCCTGAAATGCTTAGAACACATATTGCGTCAATCACAAATGATTCCTCTGCTTGAAGCTCTCTATTCACTGTCAATGTCAATTGTCTGTGGTTAAAAAGTGGGATTTGAAAAGGTAATTCATAAATTTCAAGGTTGATCACTCAATAAAAGATGCTTCTTTCGGTAAAAAACAAAACCATATACACTTGTGGACAACTTTAATCAATATGTATAGATATGCCAATCACAGAAAAAAACAAAATAAAAAGAGTGGATTCAAAATATTATATTCAATTCAACGTTGCATTGAATAAAAACGATTGTTTTCAGAAAGAAATGAAATGAAAAGAGTCTAAACCGTCATTTTCTTCTGTTATTGACGAACATTCAAATGGAATTCGAAGAAGAAATAAAAGAGAATGAAATACTGCGGTGAAGAGTTTAAACATTTTCTATTCAAGCTCGTGACGCCCTGAAGAAGAGTCCGAGGATTTGTTCAAGTGGCACTCAGTTGTGCGTAAGCCATAATGGCTTTATGCAGCCATGGCTATTTGAATTAAGTCTCTTTGATGTTAATTAGCATAAAGCCTACTGAAGTGCAACTGTCTCGTTTGAGCTGCACTATATGCTGATTTATTCTTATATTTGTATGGTCTGCAGAGAGGCTTCAACATGGACAAGTAACCTTTATGACTGATGACACGCTATTTAATAATAAGACATTTCTTACTTTCAGAAATGCGAAGTTTAAGAAAAAGGAAGTATTGCAATTGTCAGAAAATTCGACCTCCAGATCTTGCTGAATCTTCACGTTCTAGACGTATCAGAGTTAGAAAAATTCTTGCTTGGAATTATATCTGTCAATGCGATAGCACAAAAATGCATCGAGTTAGACCAGAGGTTCCCAACTGTGGTACGCGTACCCCTGGGGTAGGCGAAGGACTAGTTGGGGGTGCACGAAATGAAAGATGGTAATGGCGGAAACAAGAAAACATACGGAATTTAAAAAAGTTATAGAAGTTTGTTCTCCAAGTTAATACTTGCCATTTAATAACTATACTATTTGAAAAGTTTATTATTCGAGAATGTAATTTTTAGCTACCCTGATAAGTTAATGCGAAGTTATTACAACACTGATTTCAGTTGTTTTGGCGTTGAATTAATACTATTGTATAAATGCAATAGAATGTAAAATAAAAAATAAGTCTACCAAATGTTATTAATTCGAATCATTTGACTCTTAATAACATAAGCTCTTAACATTATTGATTAAAATTTCTTTGCGTTGACAGATGGTTGGTGGGAGGAGGATATGACAGTAGGGTACGCGAAAATATAAAGATTAATCATGGGGTACGCAAGAGAATAAAAGTTGGGAAACCCTGAGTTAGATGGTAGATATTTGTCTCGGTCTTTACACCAAAATTGTAGATTTTTGCAAAATTTTGGACGAAATCTTGTCTATGAGAAGTCTGTCTCTTCGCCCGTGTGCACTTGAACATGATACCTCAAAAATGCAACGAACTGGAAAAATGAAATATGTCGTATAGATCCATTTCTAGGGGTGTAGAGGTGTATCAAATTTTGGAACAAATTCGTCAAAGCGTTGACTTTCTGTTGATCTGCCCATTTGTACGTGATAGTTCAAAACCTCAGTAAGCTTGCAAAATGGAACTTAACATGCGGTCTTGTCAAGATTGTAGATTGGTATCAAAATGTAGACTCAATCAATCAGAAAGAAGAGATCGAAAATGCATACTCGATTCTCTTCACTAGACTACGAAGCTGAACACAGAACACGCCATATAGTCTAATCATATGAGCAAATCGAAGGGAGAAACATTAGCTGGTTAAGATTATTGTCTAGAAAAGCAAGTAATAATCTTTAGTAATTATTACTTTCTCACTTCTTTCTAATAACTATTAATTAGAAACATCTTAACCGCCAAAGGTTAATACTAAACTAATTGAGTCATAATCTTTAAATGATGAGTACGCGAAATGAACAGTATTTTGCATAAGATAAGAACTAAACTTTTCTGACTATGACAGCAGGTGATTATTTCCAGAAGACCCTCCCCCCTTCCTTTCCATGATTATTACTTTCACACTAATAACTTTCAATTAAAAACATATTAACCACCAGTAAGTACTAATAGACTAATTGAGTCATTATTCTAAAATTATAAGCACTTAAGGCGGTGGTCTGTGTAAGTTAGGAACCATATTATTTTTGACTAGGACCGCAGTTGATTATTTCTCGAAGGCGTTGCTTACTTTCAACCTTTATTATTACTCTTCGCACTTCTTAGTAATAACCATCCATTACGACACAACCTAATCCCAAAGTTACATAGGTAAACTAATTGAGCCATTATATTCTCTGATGATGCGTCTCCTCAAAACCAGTGCCTCCACAAGTCGCATATTCGTCTACGCTGTTTTATCGTTCTGAAGATCAGCGAACTTGTTTCCTGTGATTTACCGAAAGAAACAGAATACATTTTAAGTCGAAGTGAAATCGGTCTTGCTCTGCTCTTGAAACAAAAGAAGTGTTTCTAATAGTCCCAATCCTTCCTGCGACTGTTTCCTGAACCTTGTCCACTGTGGGAGCTGTTCTCCAAGCCTTACTGACAGTGATTTTCTTCACTGTGACTGTACCCGCTGGTAACAGTCTCACCAGAATTCGTTTCACTGAAGAGAAATGTACCATCTCAAGAGACCGTATAAATTGTACGTTTCATGTAAAGTTGTGTAATCGTGTATATAATTGTGTATTTTTATGCATCATGGGGCATTTTTATACACAAATGATTCTGTAAAATGCCGACTTTTAAGAGAATGGATTTGTGGGAAGACGTTTCTCATGTGATTTCGAATGAATCTGGTTTTTGACTATGAGAAAAAAAAACTTTCATGTATTCCATTCACTATTCTGCGGCCTTCTATGTGATTCATTCATGCTTATAATATAATCTTATGGAGTTATTTTCTACATTATTTTATTATTTCTATTTTTTCACATAATACTCCTCCCTTTTATTATTTTTATTCCGCAGTTTATAATTCTTTTTATTACTTTCTCGTATACGAGAAGTAATAAAAATACTATAAAGTGATAATAAAAGTGAGTAAACTTTTAAGTAATAAAAAAACTTATAAAATATTTTTCCTCAATATATTCGACCTCGATATATTGAAGAACACCCATACTTTAGACCACCGAATGAACTTTTTTGGAATTATATCTGTCTGTCGGTCTGCCTGTGAACATCATAAGCCAAAAACGGATGAAATATGGTATGCGGTTTTTACAAGAAAGTTGAAGATCTCTGTCAAATTTTGAACGAAATCCTTCAGTTTGTCTGTCCGTCCGTGTGTATATAAGCATAAATGCAACTAGCCAGATAGATGAAATTTGTTATATTCTTTTATCACCAGAATTGTCTTTGAGAGTCAGGTTGTGGACAAAAATGGTCTTATAGATGTCTGTCTATCTACTCGATGTGTATGTGAACGCAATAACTCAAAAACTCAACAAAATAGATAAATTAAATTCAACATGTGGTTTTGGCACCCAAATTGTGGACCTGTGTCAAATGTTGGATCCAAGCAGTCAAAGGGAAGAGGTCCAATAAGCTTACTCGATCTTTTCACTGTATAACGAAGCTGAAAATAAAACCCACCCATAATTTAAGAAGCCCCGAGTTAGTAGACCTCTGAGGAAATTAATAGTAAGCTTTTTCATAAAAATAAAATACATACTGCAGCATCAGACTCAAGAAAATAACCTTTATTTATATAAAAACAATTTATTTACACTCTTTACGTCTTATTTACGAATAAACGTTATTCAGTCGGACATCAATTTTTGCAGAACAAGATTAAAATATTAATAAATGTTTTCAATCATTTTACATATCGTGCCATAGCCTGCGTCTCGAGCCAAAAACATCTTAAAATAATTGATGAAACCGTATTTAGCTCTAGTGGGTAAAAATATAACTTATTCAAGCCAGTCTCAATTTCGTTGCAATACATGATTCTAATCATGTTGTAAGATATAGGGGTTTTTTTCACTCTTTCCATTTTTTCAAATTCAAATCGTTTGCAAGTTTCAAATTGACGAATTCCAGATCAACGCACGTTTATCATCTAATCGTCACACCTGCTTCCCACCAGGTGCAATATAAAAGTTCGTGGAAGTCACCCGACCGTACAGGAGTTTTACATTTTCTTTCTTCCTCCTGGGAATTATTCGTCGAAGCAATCTAATGATGGTGAGCTAGATAACTCGTTTTCTTCTTCTTCCGAAATTAATAAGCGGAACGAATAAATATAGAATTAGGTTCGCATTCGATCCTGAGAAGGCTCTCTTGAGTTGGAGCGGATTGTCTCATCTTTCTCATTTAAGAAAAAAGTAAAAGTTTTTTTTAATATCCGAGGAATAATGTTTGTGAAATAATGTTTCATTCCTCGTTGACCCGATTTCTCATTTCTCTTACGACGAAAAATATGAAAATTTTGCAATCAAAGCGTAAAAAATATAGCATACATTTCAGTATAAAATGCCAGAAATTACTTGTTACTAGTGGCGGCTCGTGATATGTAATCTTAAGGGTGCTGTAACTTTTAACTAGCCATTATACTCGTGTAGTTAAATATAAAACTACTCAAAGCTAAGAAAAAAGACCAAAAATTTATGTGGTACAAATATGCAAGATTATGAGTTATAGGAAAATGGATTAATCAAGGATTAACAATAGGACGAGCAACTACTGCTTGTTACTGAATTGAATGAATTGTTACCCTAAAAATATTTTTATAGTTTTGGGATTCTTATATTTGGGGGTACCGTGGAGGCTTACTGTCCTACCGCCACGAGAAAACCCTAGACACCAGACATCCCGGTGGCGGTCGTTATGGAAACGGCATATTCCACTGCATTTTGGGGGTGAAGAAAAGGGCTTCATTTCGCTTTGTACTACGGTCGGAAACGAATTCTCGCCTAACGAAGAGCGCTAAGTTCGCCAAATGTTGCGGCTGATTTTATATCCGTTACCCTCCTTTCTTCGACTCGTCTACGTGAGGCAACCCTGTTCAGGGTTTTTCTCCTGGCGGTAGAACAGTAATGGTAAGGTGTCGGCTTCGGGGTCGGAGGGTTCCAGGCTCGAAACCCGATTCCACCAAAAATACCGGCGTGTTTGTGGGTCTGGGTGCAGGTTGAATTTGACGTGAATCCAACTTGCTTGCTCTGGTGTGGTGCGGAAGCTTAGAGAGGGGGCTGCCGACCCAGGCGTCGTCCTCGTCATCTGCCCGGGCTCAAAGTGACGAGGTCCTTCCTAAATTAACCCTCGTGTTGCTTCAGAAAGGGACATTAATACATAACTAAACTAAACTAGAATCTTAAAATCTTGTCCACAGACTTTTTCGAGTCCATTCTGCCTTCTAGGAGGAGGAATAGACTCCATAAATCTCGTGTTTTTCCAATTTGCACACTTTTATTTAATTTGACTTATTTCGTGTTTGTAAAGAATAAATTTTGTAGTCTGCATTTCACTCTCTTCCCTCATGTAGTACTGCTCTGAAATTTTGTGCTTTTTAATATTTGAATCGTTTAATTATAAATTAATCGATTAATTTTAATTAAAATTTATTCAATGCAGCTGATGCTATCTAGTAATGAATTTGAGAAAAAATGTATTGCAAGATTCCATGATATTTATAATAATGAATTATAAAGTTACGTCTAAAACGTTAAAAATTAATAAAAAAAAGTTTCTAAAAAGTGCACTTTGATTATTTTAATAAAATGCAGAAAAAATTTTTATCAAAAAATTCTAGGTCAAAGTAAAAATAGAGAAGCATGGGGAGCTAAAAGCAATATCAAGGAAATTAAGTCACAACGAATATCAAAAAGAAATAAAATTTTCGAACATTCGTTTGATATTTAAAACACATTACGAATGTGATAAAAATTCCAATTTTCTTAGGGTAATTATATTAGAGCCTCACGCTTTTGCAGTTTTTTTTTTTTTTTGACGTTCATATTTTAGATAATTTTTTTCTATATTTTAGAGCAATAATAAAAGCGTATTTAGAAATAATTTTTTATCTTTATTATTTACATATTCTGCCTGTTGGAAAATTAGTTTATCTACATAGATTGCAAACACTTTTGTTATCTTTTTCATTAAATGTTTTTTTTTATCTTACATGTTTTTGAAGTATCTACGAGAGCTCTTCAATTTTCGATGCTTTCTCAAAATTTTTAATTCGCATAATGAATTTCTTTACTTTATTTCACAATAAGAAAATTTCATAATTAACATCAAATAAAATAATTCACAGTCAGAAAGCAGATACGAAAAGAATTGACCAAGGAAGATTCGCAGTCGTTGAATACGTAACATCCCAAAACTTGTAAGTGAAAGGTAACATCGTCCTTTTTATTTAGTATGTTTATTCAATGATACTATTTACAACTAGTGTTATTTTTAAAGTTGTAAAGTAATATGTTTTTTTTGTTATTTTATTCTTCGAAAAACATTTAAATGTTTAGGAAACTTCATTAGGTAAAATGCTGTTCGAAGAGTCTTTTTTTCATCGTTCGTCGAGTGTTATTTCTCCTTCAAGAAAAAAAATCAGGATATAAATGTAATAAAAATTCCTTTCTGTGCAAGAATATTATATATTAAACTTACAATAAACAAACAAAAACGCGTCTAAAAAAAGACATTAGTCAATAGGTTCAACGTTTATGGAAATTCCAATTAAAAAAATTCTAAAACTCAGCTCAATATATGGAATTCCTACTCAAGAAAGAAAACTCAACTACAGCTATTAATAAAAATATCATCTATTATGCACAGTTACAATTAATAAAATTTAACAAAATATATTAAAATTAAGAATTAATTAAAAATTAATCAAAACTCTTTTCATTATACAGAATGGAGCATATGCAGCAAATTCTAATAAAATACAAATACAAACAATAGAAAATTAAAAAAACATTACAAAAACTAGAAAAAAATATATAAGAAAACAGAAGAAGTAAAACAATAATGATAACAATACACCTTTTTGCGCGCCCAACGCAGCAGCATCGAGTGATTGCATCAACTAAATTTTACCAAAATTAACCAACCAATAACTATAGAATTAAACAACAAAATATTCTCTAATAATTAAAATAGTTAAAACGCATAAAAGAAAAAATAGAAAAGAAAAGAAAATACAAGCAAAATGGAAAAAATAAAAAAGAACTCGAATGGCGAACTTTTTCAAAGAGCCACCCGCCATAGGAGTTCTAATTTGGACAAATTTTCTGTCGAGGGTAAGACTTACAAAGTCAAGATTATACCCACTCTGGCCTGAATTTGTCCATTAACTGAAATATAAGAAATAATCCCTTTGAAACAAAAGAACAAGCATAATACAAACCTTTATAACAAATCCAATAGATATTTGAGAATGTAAAATAATTCACCCTCAGCCGAGATAAAAGCAAGAAAATGACGCTAACTAAAGATACACGAGAACAAAGGTAGAAAAAATATTGGAGGCTAGCCTCCAATATTTTTTCTACTTTTGTTGACAGAAAATTTGTCTATATTAGAACTCCGATGACGGATGGCGCTTTGAAAAAGTTCACCATTCGAGTTTTCTTCCATTTTTTCCATTTTGATTGTATTTCCCTTTATTTTCTAATTTTTTTCTTTTATGCTTTTTAACTATTTTAATTATTAGAGAATTTTTTGTTTTTTAATTCTATAGTGATTGGTTAGTTAATTTTGATAAAATGTTGTTGATGCAATCACTGGATGCTGCTGTGTTGGGCGCGCAAAAATGTGTATTGTTATCATTATTGTTTTACTTCTCCTGTTTTCTATATATTTTTTTCTAGATTTTCTTTTTTTAATTTTCTATTATCTATTATGTACAATAGTTTACAGAAAAATATTTTAGCACATTCTAACTAAGAAATCTAGCTCTAAATTGTAAAACACACTACTCGTATTCTAACATTTTGCTCACAGAAAAAAAGAATAAAAATGATAATAAAAAGGAAATGCCAGATTTAAAAGATACAACAAATAATATTAAATGCAGTTCGCGCGCTTTTGCTAGCGCTGTCAGTTCACAAAAATACGCAAATAAAAATACAGCTTATAAATACAAAACAATCATAATATCCCAACAACGTTATTTGAAGTCGGAATATTCTGACATAAATATAGTATACATAATTTTCCTTGTTGAAATCGGTTGTTAAAATAACACAGCATTTATTTTTAATACTGGCAGCTACAATTTATTATTATTTCTTATAGTTTTACTTTTATTTTGAAGTTTTCTGCAGACTAAGGAATGCAGGAAATAACTGAGGCTAGATTTGTTAATTTAGGCAGTTTCTGTTCTACGCATAAGGTAGCTAGGTGGGGGACCCAGTAGCTTACGGGCATACTCAAGTTGACCGACCTTACAACTGATGACAGCAATTAACGCTTTTGCACTACTTTGTGTTCTAAACAGTTGAATGAGAGTCTTTATCAATGAGTCGTGTAAAACAAGAATTGCTGCATACATAACCATAACGAACATGCCACTTCTTCAATAAAATACTAATTTCCTGTTCCTCCAAATGATGGCATGCAGTACACAAACAAAACGTCACAATTAACCAGTTCCGGTTGCAGAGATGCAGTAACCTTTTTCGTCTGCGGGAAATGTTTAATCACGCAGCTTAGCATACTTTCGTGTCGTCTGCGTTTTAACTATTTCCGCGGCGAAATGTGGATGTAAAATATTTGCTCTTGAGTTTATTCTGTTTGCTCGCTCAACTGGGGTGGGCAGGTGAAATATTCAAACGGAGTCCACTGCGCATGTCAGGAGTTGAAGTTCGAGATATTTAATTAGATAGAGGTTCGAAATTAAAAAAAAAAAAGCATCGAAGAGGTACATGAACTTTATAAAGAAACATGTCGTAAAATTCCCTAGTTTTTTCAGTTTTCTTGTGGTTATTATTTGAAAGATTAACTTAGGAATCTAGAATATTACAATTATTATTACTGTCTATCCGCTACGAGAACTGTGACCGCCAAAATGTCTAGTTTACAGCGGTCGCTATAGCAACTGGTTATGCTAGAGAAGATTCATTTCGAATAAGAGGAATCCGACGGAAGTCGGAGTTTTATTTTATTCTTGGCGCCAGTTTGCGGTAGCCAAAGGAGTAGTTGATCATTCGTCTTCTCGGTTACCATACATAGCCTAGTTGGCGCTAAATTCGCCAATGTAGCACATTTGAATGAAGTTCTACCTACTAGAAATGGATTCTTTCCAAGGTAGCCTGTTTCTATAGCGACCGCAGTAAACTAGACATTTTGGCGGCCACAGTTCTCGTGGCGGACAGAGAGTACTTGATATTGCTCCAATAAATTACAACCTAAGGCCATCAAAGAGTTACACAGTAAAATATAACATAAAAATATAAAGCTAAATGCTACTGTTCACAATGACAACAACTATAAATTCTAAATTTTGCGGTAATTACATTTTTACAGTTAAGTGTTGCTCTTAACTCTATCGATACGGGACCGTCCCACACGTCCTTTCAAGCAAAAGACGATAGCCGTCCGAATATCAATCTGAAATTTTCACCCCCTTTCGTAAAGTGTGATTGATTTCACACCCGCTGCGAGTGCTTTCTTCGTTAGAGTGGCTCACCCAGATGTATTTGGGGAAGAGGGTAGTTTTCTTACAGTTCGGACAAGGCCAGCTATCATTGTGGTTTTTGAGGGGGAAAGTGAATTTCCCTTATCTTTGATAGAGGAGCTCGGACGTTCCCGTATTTTGAGGTCCCTTTATTTCAATGGCCTTAGGAATCAGAGGGTTAAAATCCAGTGTTTATCATTTAGATTTCAGATTCAAGAGCTGTTGAACTGAATTTGCAGTGATAGAAATCATGCACTAGGTAAAGAGCTGGCAGTTGTTTGGAAAAATCTAGTTTACGTCAAATAATTTCAGGCTTATGAGCTGTAGGAAATGAATTTTGGAATGTTGGAATCTTTCACCAGGTAAAGGTCTGGCGGTCTTAAAATATATCTGACTGAAAAAATGAATTGCTGAACTTTTGAACTGGACTGCCTGTATAAATAACCCAAAAACTAATTTGGTGTTAATTATTTAAAATTCTAGAATTCATTCAAAGGGTAGTAAAATGAAGTCAAATCACGTGACTTCATGAGCATATGTCGAACGTCACTGCGCATATCATAAAACGTCCAATTTCATGTAACAATGCGCTGTGTGAGCCGTGGTGACCTAGTGGTAAGCTTTCGGCTTCGGGGCAGGATGGTTCTAGGTTCGCAACCCGATTCCACTGAGGATGGATCCGCCGTGTATGCAGACTTGTTGCATTTTAAATCAGACGCAGTGGGCCAAACGTCTTCCCACTGGAAGTTGGAAAAAGGGTGTGACAGCTCAGGTGTCGTCCTCGGCATCTGACCACGGTTCAAGATTACTAGGTGCATCCCAAAATAGCCTTCGCGTTACTTGAAAATGGGGCATTAATATAACTAAACTAAATTACGATGTGCTGCGATGTCACGAGACGTAGCCTTTTTCAAATTTTCAATTCCAAAATTAAATTTGCGTGACAATTTCAATTGGTTAAAGACAAAATCGACTTGTGAGATAATTTCTAGTAAGTATAGTTAATTTTTTTCTTTTTTTAACTGGATTCTTTTTTTTTGTTAGTTTTCCTCACAGAACCGTTAGTTCTTTAATTCAAACTGTTACTACTAGACATTAGCGCTTGGTTTCCCAGTATGGATGATACATTTAGTTTAACATGCAAATACTTTCAATAAAAGAGAATTCAATTATATATACAAATATTTACACGCTTTTACTATAAAAAAAAATTTACCATTCTACAAATTTTAAAAGTCAACTACATCCTTCGCCATCTATAATCGCAATAATCATGCGCTTCTACAAATCTTTGAGCCTGGGCACAGGCATGAATACTTGGCGTTTACACTGTGAATCAATTTCATTTAACAAAAATCATCGCAAAGGAAGCCTTATCAAAACTAATTGCTACTGAACTCTGAAAAGGTGAGAGCCAGTGTGTTAGTAAAGAAAACAGTTTTTTGGAAAATCCGTGCAAAGTAAAAATAATACGTATCCTTTTATTTGGTCGCCTTATCGCAACTTCAGCTGTTTCTCTTCAAGTTCGTTCAACTGAAGTTCATCTTGATAAGGTCGGATTCCAATCGTTTCATTTCAAGGAAGCCCACCAGGATCCGATTTCATTTTCAAAGAAGAAAAAAACTATCTCGAAGCTTTTCAACGAAAATGAACTGAACATGTGTATCTGAACAGCGGTAAAATCATATTCTTATCGGCTTACTAATACTATAACAAGAAAAAAAAACTTCAGAAGATGAATGCTTCTGTAGTCGAAAGTATGCTTTACCGAACTTCTTACTGTTTAACTTCATTTGGCAACTCTCTATTTAAGAACAATGAACCTTCATCGGGAGGATTGTTGGTTGGGATTTACTGAACTGATAATTCAAATTCCTAATTAACATGGTTCCGGTTGGTGGTAAGGTGGATAAGTGGCGTAGCGAGGGTTAGTAGCACCCGTGACAAGAATATTAACTTTTCCTCCCCTCAGCATACAGTCAAACCCCGTTATTACAAATCCTCAACCGACTGATCCAGAAGTTCGCTATATCCGATTGTTCAAATATTGGCTACCCAAAATTTGTTATAATCCTGAAACACATTTCTGTGTTGAACAGATTAACTGCGCTAAATTGCAGTTAGCAATGAGCTATAATAAATTAAAATAAATATTTGTTTTTAAAGATTAAAGACTGAAATAAATTGTACTTACATTATTGTCTCTAAAGTTTAAAAATAAGACGTGATTTTGGCGTAGACTTACGTCTCTCCTTAGTGGTCTAATGGGGTGTCGGGAAAGGAAAAAATTATGACGCTTTTCGCGCTAAAGTTAAAAGCTTATAGCTCCGCAGCCAAATAACATAGAGAATTGGTCTTAGCTTCATTTAACAGAGAAAAGTGGACATTGAAGATTACAAGAAGAAATTTAGAATTTGGAATTACGGTTTAGTCACAGTCAAGCTTCAAAGTTTGTGAAAATCACGAAAAATTTTGATGACGTCACAGCGAACGATGCGCGCGCTCGCAGACTAAGACAATTCATTCATCGATTGCGTGAAATATTACTCAAGAATTGTTGAATTACGTCGAATTTCGTGCTAAAGTTAAACGCTTATAGCTCCGCAACCAAATAACATACAGAGTTGGTTTTAGTTTCATTTAACAGAGAAAGGTAGACATTGAAGATTGCAAAAATAATTTTAGAATTTTTTAATCACAGTAGAGTTGCAAAGTTGGTGAAAATCACGAAGAATTTTACATAGATAGAGTCACAGAGTCACACTAGACTTATAGTTCACTACAGACTATAGAATTAATAGTCACATAGAGCTACTTTAATCACAGAAAGTCACAGTTGAGTAAGATAACTAAGTCTACATCCCTCAATCCCAGCAGCCGTTTCGCAGAGACAGCCTCACGTCGATTTTTTTCTTCTTTTTTTGTTTAAAGCGTCTAGATTTCGGATCTATTTCATCTATCTTCCTATCAATAATTAAAGACGAGTATATAATATTTTTATCCACAGTTTCTGTTGCAAAGAAATTTTGCACAGTCGTCACAGCTGCTTTCGCATCAGAAACTGAAGGACCTGAATTTGCATCGCCTTCGTCTCTCATATCTGAAGATGAATCGGCAATCAAATCATTCTTTTATATATGAGGGAAGCTATATCTTCATCACTTGGCGCATCCGTTGTAATCCAGTCATCATCGTTATATTCGAAATGTTCAATTTCGCTTTGTGAAAAAGAATTTACGCTCTGCTTTTCTAAGCATTTACCTCCTTCGCTATATCCGAATTCCTTGCTTTTGAAGTTCGTTATAAGTACTTGAAAATACATTAGTGACCTAGGAGTTCGGATGATATTATTTGAAAAATTGTTTATAACTGAAGGTGTGTTATATACGGGGTTCGTTACACCAGTGTTTGACTGCATTTGGCTTTAAAAAGAGGCATAAACAGACTAATATTTTCCCCCTTGGCGCTTCAAGACTAGCGATCGGGGCATTTATACCCCCTAGTCCCCCCCCCGTCGATACGTCACTGACTTCAATAGAAGTCAGGTAACTAAAATGTTGCAGCCTCCTCCAGAATCTTAGTAATTTATTTCTTGGAGGAACAGCAAAATGTTATTATTTATGCAATTCCTTAAGAAGTCGCGAAATTTTTTTACAAGTATTTCTTTTATTTTAAACTTTTCAATAAAATACGAAATCTATAAAATACCCGCACAGGCATTAAAATTTCTAGTTTTAGTTAAAAATAGACTTAAAACTCGTCACTTGAATCTGTTCATTTATTCCTTTGCAAATGCCAAGATTCGAGTTTTGATAGTTTGTAATTTCATTCACTTGTACAATGGCAGTCATTACGACGTCTGAACGCAGTTCAAAATTGAGAGGTTCGTCCCAAAATAGACCTCGCGTTGCTTCAAAAAGGGGCGTTAATATAAATAAAATATGGCAGTCATTAGGGCCACAGTGGTCTGGTGATAAGGTCTCTAGGTTCGAGACCAGATTCTACCAAAGGTCCTCAGTGGCCCACGTTCAATCTAACGTCGAGAGTCACACAGAGAGTGTTCCCCTGGGGTGGTGTGAGAGTTTGCAGAGAGGCGTACTGGCTTATGTGTTGCACTCGTCATCCAACCACTGCAGTCCAGAATGACAAGGTGCTCCCTAAAATATATCTCTATTTGCTTCAAAACGGAGTGTAAATATACCTAAAACCAAAATTCTGAGATGTGTTTTTAAATACCCTTAACGGAGTTACCCCCGGCCTGCTTTAGAATGACAGCCGCTGCAATAGCTCGAGTATTGAGGCAGGAGTCCTAAGTTTCATCGCCGGCCACAGCCCGATCTCTCCCGAAGGAGGTACGTACTATCACTGGTGGGAGGTAACTCGATCCTCACTGTTGCTACACCCCAGGGAAAGCGAGAACCTGCTTACTTATCCGGTGGCTTTTCATCCCTGAACACGTGGTCCCCCCCCCCGGTGTATATGTTTTGTAAATGATTTATAGCATCTTTTTGGTGCAATTGAAAGTAATGTAAGCACACTTCGTTTAAATGTTTTTAATATAAAGGTAAGTTCACCTTTGCAACCGTTCATGATCTATATATATTATACGTTCAACTTCATAAAGATACAACATGATCGATACTAAACAGTGTGAGATGTAAAACTAGATTATCATGATGAAAAGTGACAAGACAATATTTTGAAGATTATTCTGTAAAACATGATAGAACAATCTTCTAAATATTTACAGAATATGCTTCTAAATATTTACAGAATATGCTTCTAAATATTTACAGAATAATCTTCAAAATATTTACGGAATAATTTTCAAGATATTTGCAGAACAATCTTCTAAATATTTACAGAACAATCTTCTAAATATTTACAGAATAATCTTCTAAATATTTACAGAATAATCTTCAAAATATTTACAGAATAATCTTCAAAAATCTGAAAATTGTTGAGCAGTTGAAACAAATCGTTAAAACACATACATCGTTTAACAACAGAACTGTTTTCTGTGACAATTGCAAACATTTTTTTTTTTTACTTTTACCTTTAATTTTGAGACAGAATATTGTACAATCTTGTCAAAAGTTTCTGTTTTTTAAATTAAAGTAATTCAAATCTTGGATTCTCGGTAATAGTTCCATTATTTTTTATAAGGCTATTACAGAATTTTCTCTTTGATTGTTACATCATCAGCTGAATCACTTTATTGACAGAAGAATTCGTCAAAGGTGTTAAATGAAAAAATGCATCATATATTGACCAATTAAATACTATCACCACGTACTTCGTATAATGTGGACAAAATAATTACAAAAGAAAAAAAATTGCAATTTTAGACCTATGAAGTCAGACCAAGTTTACTAAAGTAGCCTAGCTTTAGCGGTGACCCAGTGGTAAGGTATTAGCGTAGGGGCCGCACGGTTCCAGGTTCGAAACCCGATTTCACTGAAAATCCGTCGTGTATGTGGGCTTGTTGCACGCGTAGGGACCAAACATTTTCCCACCGGTTTGGTGCGGAAGTTTGGAGGGTGTCGTCATTGTCATCTGACCGGTTCAAAATTACGAGGTCCATCCCAAAATAGCCCTTGTGTAGCTTCAAAACGCGACGTCCCCCCCAATGTAAGTAAACTAAACTAATACCTCCTTAACTTAACACAAATTATATACTATATTTCGAATTTATTTCTTCTCTGCGGATTACTCACACATTGAAACGAAATGCGACTTGCAATACGTGCGAAATTACGCTGAAGATAAATAACACCTGACTGGAATATCACGCAGATGTTTCGAGTTATAAAAAAGTGTTTGCACACAAGTTTTACCACGGTTACGGAATCCATACAGCAATCGAACAAAGAAAAAAAAGTTGCGTTGGTTGGATCATCTTAACTCACTCGCAGTCTCGTCGAACCACTCGCAACTTTTAACATTTTAGATCATATATCTGTTCTTTAAAGTCAATAATGTCACGTTTGTTTTGAGTGCAAAGAGTGGCATCACGATAAAAAAAAAGTATGATGTCATATCTCGCTGATTCAGACGGAGTCGAGATACGTGTATAAAATTTTGATACAGAATATGTTTTGGAATTGCATCCAGCTACTAACGTTACGAAAAATACGAGATATAGAAACAGAATATTCAACTATCACATTTTAATCTTGATGACTCCTCAAATTGTTTATATGATTTATTGCGTTGAAATGGCTAAAGAAAACACTTTAAAATAACGTTAGGAAAACAGCCAAAATTTTAAAAAATCTTGCTGTTGGGTAGTGTAATAAAAATTCTGCTCATCAATGTTTTAGCTGATGTGGCATGGAAGCTTAAAAAGGAGGTCATCTGTCGTCCTCGTCATCTGACCACGGTTCAGGGCTTCGAGATCTACTCCAAAATAGCATCCCCTATCGTTTAAAAACTGAACATGTATAATGTATATAACTAAACTAATCCGCTGTTCGCTATTAAAAAAATCTCATGTGACGCTATATTCAGGAGAATAAGAGTTTCATCGGCGTTTACTTAAAAATACATTTAACGTACGAAGACTTCAAAAGCATAGTATGCGATATAATGGCTTATTGGCACCCGAGTGAATAGTTAGAATGATACACACGTATAAATTTTGGTTTTATACCCAGGACGATTATTTATCAGGATTTGCTCACACTTTCTTTAAAGTTAAGAATTTGAAATGCTTACGTAAAATACGAGACGATGATTTAACAGGGCCTGTTTGTATATTCAGAGTAATGTGGAAGAAAAAGACTGTGTAGTTATATATGATTAAGGTTACGACTTATCGGGGTTTATATTAAGATTCTTTTTTGGCTTAATGTGGGATTTTGAATATATAAAATGTAAGATGCTAAAGATGCAATATCCAAAGTGATGTATATTTATCTATATATATAAAAGAACAATTTTTTTTGAGTATGTGTGTATGTTTGTTCGTTTTTTGTTCTTTATGCACGCCCAGACCATTTGACTTACCGGGACCAAATTTGGCACAGTGATGGATTAGCACGAAAGGGAGCTTTTCGCCGCAAAAATTACTCTAAAATTAGATTTTTATTTATTTAATTTTAAGTGATACATTCGACCGTTTTTGCGTATGCCTGCAAATTTTCTTCTTTCCCCTTTATTTTTATTCATTCACATCCGGTGTTTAATTTATTAGTTATTGCATTTTTAATTTTTTTTATTTATTTCTCTTCATATATTTTTTTTTGAGCCGTGTTAACAGAAATTGGTTTGAATAAAAGGTTTTATTTTTCTTCTGCAAACAATTCGCTTAGTGAGCTTCCGTGTTTTAATTTATAAACATCGGGAAAATATCGTTTTCTTTGCATTTTTTTCTTTCTTTCTTTTGGTGTTTTATTTTGCAACGTATTTATTTTGTTTTGCTCGTTCTGAATTTATACTTTTAATCAGTAACACCGGAAAAATTCTATGCAGTATATTTGTTCATTGTGAAGATTTATTAATTATTCAGCAACGGATTCCGAGACTACCACTTTTGGACGATTTTACACCGGAATGGGGTGTCCGGCAATGAGTCCATATGAGCGCATTTCCTGAGTTTTTTTGTTAGATCACCCTCAGTGAAATGTAAACACGCTTCCATTCTTCACTTTCCTCCTATTTTGATGAAAATAACTCCGCCCAGCGCATGCGCAAAAGCGTGGAAAGTTTCCGAATCCTTTGCTATAGAATAGGGTTTATTGTTTAAAAGTTCAAAATAAATGTTCTTTTTCCAAACTTCTCGCGTTTTCTTTGAAACCATACTATTATAAGGTAAATAAAGGATATATACGTTTGTTGGGGGGAAATTATGACAATATTTGTAGAAAAAAAAACGGAGGCGGGCATATGAAAAAATATGGATCCCGAGCAACGACGGGTTATCAGCTAGTGCAGTATAATGAATATAACTCGATGTTTGTATATTCCGAATATAGATTGTGACGTTGTAACTCGGTCGGTCATTTATTAGGATTTATTCTACTTCCAGCTAGAAGGGACTTTCAAACACTGAGTTAACATGCAAGAGAATGGTTTGACATTACCTGACCTCTTGTACCTTGAACGTTAAATCTGAGCGTTACTTGAGAACAATTTCTGACGTGAAAGCATTAAAGAAAAATATCGCATTCAGAAGTGGATTTAAAATCCAAACATCCTTGATGGCGGGGGTGTAAACAGCGGGTGGGAGAGGACGGGTGAAATGACCGAAGGTCGTGCGCCGACTCAGTTGGTCAGTGAACCGAGCGGTCATCCTCCAGTTGCGCGGAAACAAGAGTGAGAGCAGGAGCAGAGTCTGTCGCCTGACAAACGCAAAGGTCCCTACAACTTTCTTCGAAAAAAAGTAACATTCCCATTCTTAACTTTTTTAAAACGAATTTTCTTTTTGGTTAATTGGGTGGGACATGGAAAGCTATTTAATGGTGAAGGGTTCGAAAGGTAATTGGGCTTTCAAAATACTAATTGGGTACAGCAGCATCTCTGTCGGTAAATAAAAACACTGTCGGTTGAAATCTTGCATTATTGACACTTTTTCGGATATGAGCAATATTTGACACATTAACCTAATTGAAATGCAAAATACTTTGTTCCTTAAGTTATAAGTAACTTTAAAGAATGAAATAAAATTTAATTAAGCATCGCGAGTAGGGATGGCGGTTATTCCGAAAATAACCGGTTTTCGGTTATTCAGTTTTTTTTTTTACCTCCGGTTTCACCTGGCGGTTATAACCGCTCAAAATAACTGGTTTTTGAAATAACCGGTTTTCGGTT
>BGPR01000094.1:378669-392959 GCA_013235015.1 Araneus ventricosus | reverse complement strand
TTTTTTACCTCCGGTTTCACCTGGCGGTTATAACCGCTCAAAATAACTGGTTTTTGAAATAACCGGTTTTCGGTTTTTCAGGTATTTTTTACCTCCGGTTTAACCTGGCGGTTATAACCGCTCAAAATAACTGATTTTTGAAATAACTGGTTTTCGGTTTTTTAAATGAAAAACAAAAGGTGTTTGTAGCCAATTTTTTTTATTAATATTGTTTCTACAGGAAATCAATCCATTGGCCAATATTTATCTGCTCATAAAGACTCTTTCCGTAATCCGACAACCAACAGACGCCTCGACGAAACAGTTGTTGTTGATTGGCCTAAGATGATGAAATTGAAAGCTTCATAACTTGGTAAATTTTAGTCTAATCGAACCTAAAATCGAGTCTATCTTCCGATCCAGTTTCTTTACCCGGTTATTGGATTTTGAAAAAATAACCGATTATAACCGGGAGAAAAAAATAACCGAAAAAAACTGGTTAACTAAAACAGAAAAAAACAGGTTTTCGGTTAAGACCGATAGGTTTTTTCCCATCCTTAACCGCGAGTGGCAAATAAATAAAATGATGCAACACTTACATAATATTTTCTTTAAACGGAAAGACAACACTAAATATAATCTATTCTATCTATGGAAAAATCCTTATATATGTACGACAAAAGGGTCGAATTTCTTAATCGCCGTTTGGCAACAGATCGCAAGTTAGTTTTGTTTGCAACGGAAGAAATACCGAGACAACGGATTTTGTTTCGTAAGAAACAACGATTTTTTCAATTCCTACTATTAGTTCACACTCTCCCTATATATATATATATATATTTATATATCTTGTTCAAATTTTCGATCATTAATAAAATACTTTTTATTCATCCACTCAAGTTCAAATACATTTTTTTAAACTTGTAGTGGATGACACTTGATGTTAATACAGTTTTTCAAATATTAATTCATTAATTAAATTAAATTAATTAATTTGATTTATTAGAGCTTCGCAACTTTGCCGCCAAATCGCCAAAATGGTCGCCAAGATTAGGATCTCAGGGAAAGGACTTTATATCTTTGTAACAATATGGAATATGTCATTGCACAGTGCATGGCAACATGCAGTTGGATGTGAATTGACAGGCAGAGTTGTGTTTTGCCATGTGTCTCTGATATTGTATAAATTGATTTCGTGTGTTGATTAGGAATTTTATTTAGCAAATTGCTGTTTAAATAACATAAAGATAGACAGACACATAAAGCAAGGAAACAGCATCTGAATCGTAAAAATTTTTAAATAACCAGTCTCGCAGGAATGAATGTTGTACTTGTGATTATTATTTGTTGGTCTCGTACAAAATATAAAATAACTATTTCACTATATTAAGTCATAAGTAGGAATTGACTTTAAAAAATTTCTTTTTATATTGCTTGTTTTGAATTAAATAGTTTGAACAAAATAAGTTGAAGTCTTGCAGTTTCGATCAGGCAAATGAATGAATGTCTCCTTAATATGTCCTATTTAGTTAAAAGGTTGAGGAGCGGGATATATCATCTTTCGATAACGCACACTTTCTGAGTTGTAAATAACATAAGTGACAGCCCAGAGAAAAATGTTGTAGCTTTCTTGACGAAATTGTAACTGAAATGAGTCTGTATACATGTGAGGAAACTTTCTGAGCAACACAACATGAATAAACTTAGGATTTTATCACTTTTAAAAAGCTGAAAAAGCATAATCATTATGGTTTCAGTTTTGAATAGTTAATATGAGCATGTTTCAAGCCACTTTTCTCTTTAAATGTTCCTTTTTAAGGTAGAAGGTTGTAAAATGGGTTGTATCGTCTCTCGACAACTTAAATTTTCTGAGGTTTAATACATAAATAACTTCCCAAAGAGAAAAGTTACATCTTGTTTGGCTAAATAATAATTGGAGTGAGTGTGAATACATGTGGGGAAGCTTTTCTCAGCAACATTTCAATGAAAATAGGGTATGTTTAAAATTTTGGTGGAATGAAGTAAAGGCAAATAAAACTGTTGAAGATATTGCCAAAAAGTTTTAAATGACTGATTTCTGATTGATGTGAATAATTTTGATTTTTAAACATCTTAAAATTATATATATTAGTATTCAGATTTCTTTCTAACATTTACATATGTATCTCTGTACTACCAGAAGATTTTAATTTTATTAATTAATGAAAAATTAATTTTAGGAGTTCACACGATTTCAGATGAATTAAATTTACATTCAGTAATTAATGTATTTATAATTTCTTATTACTAGCAGAAATGCATAACTTTATGGGGAAGGAACTGGGATCACGTAGTGATCCCAAAGGAATTACAACGCGATTCTTGGGGATTGGAGAGCGGAGCGAGCCGGGGGTAGAGCCCCCTAATATTTTTTACTTCATAAAAGTTGTGGATAAATAAATTTTTGTATAAAATCAGTAAAAGAAAATGTATGTATCTGGTACATTAAAAACTGACATAGAATATATATCATACATTATAACTAGAAAAAACTGGTTGGTATGGATACAGTCAAGGCCGTCTTAACATATTTGAGAGCACTGGGCTAGAGTATTTTTGGCGCCCCATCAATCCAATAGCAAATGGGGATTTCAGTGCCTATGGCCCTAGTAAAATACCTACATATAAAATAAAATACATCTGAAGACCTACTATGATATTAGTTATCAGCATGCAACTACCTACTCTATCATTGATAATATAGGCAACATCTATAATACCCATAGATTAGAATTTTGTCACTGATTGTCTCTTTATGAATATTTTTTGAACTGATATACATGTTTATTCAACAAAAAAAGTCGATAGCGGTCTAGTTACGGCCCTAATCATAATTTTGCTTTTAACACAGTTACATTACAATTGTAATTATAATAATTTTTTGGCTCAGAATTAAAACGAAATCAGTAAACTTTTAGACGACTTTGAAACAATGCCGACCAGCCCAATTAGCCCAATGGATAATACAGCCTTGGCTGCAGTCAAATATATAATGATCTGCATCCCGGCGCAATCTGCAAATACTCAGTGGAGAATTATAAACTTCGAAAGCATGCTAATAAAATGGAGAAAAATTCACTTCCAATTAAGAAAGCATTATAAATAATTTACTTACTAAAAATTCAATATCCATTAAAACGGAATGAAGTACCTGGCCCTTTCCCTGAATTTAAACAAGAACTAGAATTGGAGGTTTGGAGTACTATGGAATAACGGCTCTCAGGTATCGTCCTCGACATCCAGCCGCGGCTCAAAATGACGGAACTCATATAGCTTCACAACGGTGACATTAATATAACTAAACTAAAGCGGAGAATTATAAACTTCAAAAGTATGCTAATAAAATGGAAAAAGCGCATGTCCAATTAAGAGAGCATTATAAATAATATACTTACTGAAAAGTCAATATCCATTAACGGAATGAAGTACCTCACCCTTTCCCCGAATTTAAACAAGAACCAGAATTGGAAGTTCGGAGCATGGAATAGCGGCTCAGATATCGTCCTCGACATCGAGCCGCGGCTCAAAACGACGAGGCCCTCTCCAGAACGGAACTCGTAGAGCTTCACAACGGTGACATTAATATAACTAAACTAAACGTGTGTTTGTTCTGAATCTTCGCCTACTTCTGTCTTCAAAGATTGAAGATTTCTTCAATATTTATGAAAATTTACTTAATACGGTTAAAGGCACGGATTAAACGAAATGACCTAGATGGTTTCTTCGGATTTTTTTCTGACCAGTTGAATGAAAATTGGGAAAATCTAGGTAAAACGGGCTTTCTCATTAAGCAAAATTAATGATTCGATGCCTTAGTTCACTCACAAACGAGAAAAAATAGACCAGTGCCCCTTCAAAGTGGAATTACTAAGCTTATCCATGATACTCCGATGGAAAAGAACAAAATCTATTGCATTCCACACTCGGGTAAGAGTGTTTAAACATGCGGCCAATGAGACGTATTTGGGAACGAGAAGAAGCAAATACTTTGTGAATGATGGTAAAATAATTCCACTATGAACTACATACCAAATCATACTTTGAAAAGAAATTATTCAAACAACCGACATGGACTGATTGTTAGCAATACAATGAAATACTGAGTTCAGATTAGAGCTTAAAAACAATCAACTAGAAAAAGAAGAAGAAGCAAATTTAAATGATTTTAACTAAAACTTTAAACAGAAACAGCAAAATTTAGACAATAAAATTTTGACAATGCGCGCAATTGCAGCTGCATGCGAAAACAATGGAAATCAAAAACATTCAAAGAAAGGAAAAAACTAAGATAAATACTCTGAGAGAATCGAATTAAACAAACAAGGAATCCATTCTAGTCCACTTTATCAAGGGCTAAGGACTGTTTTCGAAATGGATTCAAAATATTTGGGAAATGTTTTTGTAAGAAGCTTGCATTACACAAATATTCAGATTAGAGTAATTTATTTCATATATTTATTGCATTCCTTTGTTAAGACATAAACGATCACACAATGACAAATACATTCAAGCGTACACAATTGATAGACATCAGATAATTTAAACTCAATGACATCGAATCTTAAAAATTTTGAATCACAGAATTCAGATTAGATTGCATATAGTTATTTCATTTCCTTTGTTAAGATATAAACGATCACACAATGACTAAAACATTCATGTGTACACAATGATTAATATCAAAGAATATAAACTCAATGACACCAATTCCTTAAAATCTATAAGTAGAGCGCCATTTATGTCCTAATAACCGATCAGTTACTAATGTCACCTTATTAATAATCAAAAATGAAAAGATACCATACATTCTTTGTTCCTATCGAATCATTTATTTCAATTGCAAATGTATCTGCCATTGATAAAGCGCGCTCTACATTTGACCACTGTCCAGTCTCATTGTCATTACCATACGGTAAAACCAGCGTACCTGACGTGCATTTTAAGAAGCGCTTACCTGCATTGATATGCGTAAAGACCGAGGCATCCCCGCTTTCGTGACTCGACATGATAAAAGTCAACAAAATCGTAATACGCCTACCACGAACCGTGGAATGTTTGTAGAGACCGCATTTTCGAATGCGTCGACTGTGACTAACGGTACTATTCTAAAATTAGAATGCAGATATGGGGTGTCTTCTATGGCTTCCCGAAGGCCCGTAAGTGCTTTAAAATCATATGACTGTGCCAGTGTCAAACGAGGAAGCATTGGCTTGTAAGAATCGATTTGATTATATGTGTTGTGGTTGTAGTGTAAATAGCAGAAAGGAGAAGTTGTCATTTCGTAAATACAATATAAACTGCGATTAAACCTTTCTAGTTCACTATATGTTTCGTTTCGAAAATTGCTAAATTTATTTCAGAAATGAGTATTAGACATGCAGCTGATCATAAATATGCAAAGGGAAAAAATATCATTTTTTATTTTCAAGAAATGTGTGATTTCACAGTGAAACCAATGAACGGTAAGGGGCTATATTTTCCCCCCGAATAAGTTATCATCGAATTGCAATTTAACTTATGTATGTAATTTATAAGCTACGTGAGTATTCAGGATATTCAACCTTCATAAAATTCAATATTACTTTCTAAGATTCAATTTTTTTAAAATCAATTTGTGCAAGAACCCTCATTACTTTGTTTCTTTTAGGGATCAAAAGCAATTTAGCTCTTGCAATGCCGATATGTTCGTGAATACTGATGGTATTGAACTGGAACTTTTATATAAGTTGGCCTATAAATCTGGCTCTTAAGTTATAAAAGGAAAATTAAGCTACATTTCGCCCATGCGCAGTAAAAAAATGATAAATATGTGGTTTCACTACGAAACCAATGAACGCGAAAGGGTTAACCGTCGCTTGTTTAACTGTCAGTTTCTGCCATCCATCATCGTCTAAATATGCAGGTTTATAATATTAAAACACTTTTTGTACATTATTACTCATATTTTGAAGTTTATATTAATCTTTTTGTGAAATTAAATACAATATGTATGTACTATTCACTTTTAAAGGATTTTATTTTCATTTCCGTCCCAAGCCAGCAGTGACATCAAGTTGCTGTACATGTGTGTTGGGAGTTTCCTGTTATCCGTCATCGTCTAAAAAAGTCCGTTATAGGATTACTATACATTTCTGTACATTACTACTCTTATGTTGAAGTTTATATTAATAGTTTTGTAAAATTAAATACAATATGTAGGTACTATTCACTTTTCAAGGATTTTATTTTCATTTCCGTCCCAAGCCAGCAGTGACATCAAATTGCTGTACATGTGTGTTGAGAGTTTCCCGTTATCCGTCATCGTCTAAAAAAGTCCGTTATAGGATTACTATACATTTCTGTACATTACTACTCTTATGTTGAAGGTTATATTAATAGTTTTGTAAAATTAAATACAATATGTAGGTACTATTCACTTTTAAAGGATTTTATTTTCATTTCCGTCCCATGCCAGCAGTGACATCAAGTTGCTGTACATGTGTGTTGGGAGTTTCCTGTTATCCGTCATCGTCTAAAATAGTCCGTTATAGGATTACTATACATTACTACTCTTATGTTGAAGTTTATATTAATAGTTTTGTAAAATTAAATACAATATGTAGGTACTATTCACTTTTAAAGGATTTTATTTTCATTTCCATCCCAAGCCAGCAGCGACATCAAGTTGCTGTATATGTGTGTTAAGAGTTTCCTGTTATCCGTCTATTCGATAATCCATCACAGACGTAGTCCGGACCATGTCGGTTAATCGAAGTTTTACTGGATATAGATGCCGTTCACTCATTTTTTTAACGCTTTTAATGGAATATGTAAACAGTCGTTCGGTTTGACACAATTTTATTTTTTCAGTTAATATTAGCTCTGATATAGTTTTCTGTAATTAACAAATAGTGGTAAATAAATAAAGAATAAAAGGCTATGTTTTAGTTTTTCCGAAGAGAAATATTCATATTCCGTTATTCAAGATCTCTGTAAAAGTTTTTGACTTATATACAGATAAAAATGTATGATTGTTAATAATGAAGAAAACACATGTATAAATTTGCAATTAACAGAAAAAAATTCAAATCGCATCTAAAATATAAGATATCTCCGAATATTTCGATAGTAAGATCATTAATTTTATTACATATGGATTTTGATGCTTAAAAAGCTAAAATTAACAGTTTTTATGTCCTTTCTCTTAGAAATGAAGCTGAAAAGAGCTCGATGTAGAATTCTATATGAAAAGTATTTATCTGCTGGAAAAGAAACAAAAAAACTTTGGCTACATTCGGTGAAATTTGGATATATACGATAGTTCGCCATAAAAAATCTCTTTATCATCTGAAATGAGACGCGGAAGATCTGAAAACTTGATTCAAATTATCGAAAGAAATTTTAAGATAAGGATTTATGGTTGTTGCTGGTTTTGCGTATAATGGAAAACTAAAAATAAGACAACTCAAGAGAGATGAACAAAACGTAAAATTAATTCCTCATATTATGAAAACAATATTTTGTTTTCCGATATTCAAGGAAGACGAAGACATACTATATCTTTACCTACACATCCATGAAACCGTAGAATTCCCTAGACACAAAGGAACTAACCATACACTCAAATCCACTGTTAAATTTTGAAAAAATAATAAAATAAACTGATTTCAATCCAATAAATTAAAATTAAAATTACTGACTTTCAGTGCCAAATCAGTGGAATTTTGGACTATTGAAACCAGAAATTATAAACCTAAAATTGTTACTGGACTATGAAAAACTATGGAATATATGAGAGTGAGTAAGACTACCTATGTTATTTTTACAATAAGCATTATTAATTAGTATTATGTAGAATTATGGTAAAAATTATTATGTAGAATTATGGTAAAAATAATTCTACATCTTAATATACTCGATAATAATGCTATCAACAAGACCAACAAAAATGACAGCTATTAATTAGACCACTCAAAATCCAAGAAATTTATGTAAAAATTTGATTTATATTATGTCAAAATCATTCAAAAATGTGTGAGCATCCTCTATATTTGCTCAACTATAATAAGAAGCTTGATTTTTTGTGATATTTACTTGCCATGCACAGAAATATAACAAATTCAGGAAAAAGATTGCGGAACTCGAAATAAGATCGACAATATGCATGGGCTATGTTTCTTGTAACACTAGCATAACTATTAGAGTGGTCCTTATATGAGGGTAAAACATTTTTTGTAAATTTTCAATGGGGCACCCTGTCCTTTTGATCTACTATATAAAAAAATAATTACTGTAGTTTATTTTTCTTCGGGTTTTAAGGGTCGGCCATCACAGTTAACACGGCTGAAAGTTTTGAATTTCAGGAAAAATTAGAATTGAACCAACGTCAGTTATTCATTAAACAATCATTACAATTCTTGAGCCTTCAGAACTTTAAAGCTTGGTAGCGATCCAAAAATACATTTTTAAAATATAAAATTTTCATGGAAGTCTTATATTTGCCCATAAAACAGAATGGGTGGGTTCCCCAAATTACAAAAGTTGATTTTTAAGGAGGAACACCCTAAAAACTATGCACATTTAACAGTTGTTAATATTATTAGAAAATGTCGTACTCACACACACACACAAACACAAGACTCGTATTTTATCACAACCACTGTCAATACAAAATTTAAAAAAATAAAGCAAAGCAGTAAAAACTAAATAAAAAAATTCCACTTTGGAACATCAAACGCAATTCCAACCATTGCTAATACATTTTTAATGGACAAATAAGTGCAGTAAACCCTCAATTTAACGGACTAATTAGGGAGTAAAGAACAGTTACTTCGCGAATTGCGTTATAAACAATTTTTAGAACAACTCATTACACTTGAAATTGAGATGTATAATTTAAATGTAATTTATTAAATATTAGTAACACAAAATGCTTTATAACGACGAATTAAAAGATTATAAAAAGCCTCGAGTTTCAATTCAGCTTTCTTTGAAATTTTGTGAAAACTTCTGGCCGCTAAATCCAAAGTCCGTTGATTCGAAGTCCGTTAAATCGAAAGTTTTCTATAATTTAATTTATCTGTTCGTTTCTGATACTCCAAGCATTTTAGATTTTTACCGTAGTTTCACTAGAACAACTGTGCGGCAATTTTTTTAATGTTTTAACCAGTTATCCCTTGCTCAACGTATTCGTTGCTAGAAACCATCTATTTTGAAATGAAATCAAGGACAAGGATGGAATGCACATCTTATTATCTCGTATACGAAATATAGAAAAAGAACCACATTTCTGGAATTATGTGTCTGTCTGTCCGTGTGTGTATGAACACAAGAACTGAAAACACAGCAGGTTAAATACATGGAATTTGATATGTGACTTTTACATAAAAAAATTTATATTTGTATCCAATTTTCTTAAAAATCCTTCGTTGGGAAGTCAGCCCATGTCTATAACAACCCGATAAATCAGAAATGCAACAAGCCAGATGGAAGAAATTTGATGTGTCTTTGCAGTACCAAAGATGTAAATCTGTATCAGATTTTGGAGAAAATCAATTTAAGGGGGGAGCTACATTTCCAAAAACTTATGGTCGAATTTCTCCATTTTACTATGAATTTAGTTACTGAGCCATACTTACCATATTTACGAAGAAGTTTTAATACCCGTTTTGCCACATACGTCCAAGGAGCGCGGTACTTTAAACCTTGTATTCATTTTATCTAATTTTTTCCTAAATTTTACACTTTAAATTTTACTATTTATAAATAAAAATATTTTTGGTTGTTGTTTTTTTTTGTTGTTCTAGTTTGAAGTTTAATTTAGGATTCTTTTTCAAATTTATTCTATTTTTTCTTGTTGATTGTATTTATTTGCATGCGCATTTTCACTTATATTCAACAAAGATATTTCTTGCATTTTTAGTTAGTTCATACATTCACACACGCGTTGCCATTTCGTCCAGTGAAATTTTTAAAAACATTTATTTGTGTCCGCGTTGTCGTGGTTATAATTAAAACTTTTCTTAAGAAATTGTAGAAATAAGAAGAAAAACAGTACGGTAATCGAATCTGTATCCCTGAAAAGTTAATATTTTTTTTGAATTTTAAGATTGCGTAAAAGTCATTTTCTTCGTAAAATAGTTTCCGAAATTATTGCTTGCAAACTTCAAAACTGCGAAGTGGCAAATTTACAATGCAAAACGTTTTTTATGCACTTTTAGAGTATCTGCATTCATATTAATCGAGAATGTTTAGTTGCAGAACATACAGACACAATCATTTTTAACCACACGTGAGTTTTGTGACTTTTTTTATGAGCCTATTACTTGTGACTTTTTTATGAGCTTATTACTTGTGACTTTTTTATGAGCTTATTACTTGTGACTTTTTCTATGAGCTTAAGCTTTTAAAGCTTATCAGAAAGTCGAGGGAAGAACACTCCCAACTTTTTTCAATGGAAATGTAAATAGTTTCTTAACAAGATATGCTCAATTTACGTGACAAAACAGTCACATGACAAACGTAACTAGGCATGGCACCTAATACTTTGTCCTAATACTTGACACAATACATAATGACACGAGTTCTTTCATTCTGTAAGATGAGCACTGAATTTCAAAATTAATTTGGAGCGGCCCATTTGACGCGTATCACATGACCATGAATTGACTCAATTGCCACAGAAGAATTAAATGAGAGAAAAATTATTTATTCATTTATCATTTGCACTGCAGCTGCATTGCGATGGCAACAGCGTTGAAAGCGTTCACGTGTCAGAATCTTTGAAAGTTGCATATCGATTTGTTTTGCAATATTCTCAAAGAATCGGAAGTTTCTCAAAACATACTTTAAGTGAAAAAATTTGAAACAATAAGGTACAGCATATGTAACTTAGCGTAGCAAAAGTGTAGTGGTTCACTTCCACCGATTACTTCTATTTCATATCTATCTATACTTTATTTTTAGTCTATATATTTTGGTAGGTTGATTTAAGCGAAGCTTATTTTTAAAAAATTGGTAATTTACGGGATTTGCTAGCTTTTAATGAAGAGCTCCCATCATTTACTTTGTAGTACAAATTAAAAGTAAATTTAACGGTGGATATGAAAACTATTCTTACACACTTTGAAAGACATTTATCTTTTAAAGTCTTTATTTAACATGATGACATATACTGAGAATTTGTGCACGAGATGGAAATACACAATCAAAAATGTAAAATTACCAATAAGATTATGAACATTCCAAAATAGACATTCTTTATCAACGAATCAAAATATTTTAAATGTTCATGGCAAATGCCAAAAAATGTTGACCTAAAAACTTCAAATAAAATAATATAAATAACATAACTTCGTTTAGAAACAAAGTTTTCTGTGTATTCGAACTAAATCTTTCTTTTAAACGTGCAGCAATCACTAAGAGACACATTTAAATGTAAATATATGACATTTCAAAATGAATGACCTACAGCAATTTTTGAAACAAGCAACTGAATTCGTAGTGAAAAAGACACAACTATTTCATTTCAGAAATAAAATAAAAGGTTTCTTTCTATAAATAAAGTTAATCGTTGCGACACTATTAATAGCCGAAAAAATGTTTCAAGAAAGACTTATGCTGAAAGTATGCATCTCTTGTCAGAATAACGCGTTGTTAACCTAAATTATTAACTTGAGTCGCAAGTTTTCCATCTTCTGTAGCTTATCTAACAGGAAATCTTAAAATACCTGCTTTTTCTTTCAGGAATGAGAAAATAAGTCGTCTGCGTTTATAAAAGTTATTTTGTTTAAATACAGATGATTTATATTTAGCACATTATATTATAAACTATTTTGGTAATCTATTTATGTTATTAGTGTAATTAAATGGAAGATTAATGATAGTGATGAAAGCTGATAATTAAAAGTTATTTTTTCCGTTAACTTAATTAATAGTTTAAGCGAGTGGGTTTTACACACGGACAGGCAAAAGTTTTGTTATATAATTAAAACTGTTTATCTTCGTTTAATTATAAATAAAACGCTGATCTTTCCTTGAAAAAAATGTATCTGTGTCAGAGCAAATCTGATTTTAGGGAAATTATTATGGAAAAAAGAATAATTTTGAGAATATTTTAAAATAATGTACGAATTATTTCCCATGGAAAAGAATACTAATCTTGTTTGAATTTTGGAATGCATTTTTTAAAGACAACTATCGATTGGATCAACATAGATAAAACATTTCAGGATGTCATATTAGAAAATAAAAACGGTTACTTTTTGTCGCAAGACGATAAATACTGTTTCTTAAAAATGTTTTGTAAACTAATGTAAAAGCTTAAATAAAAATGTTCAAAATGAAAACCTTAAATGAGTATGAAAATCAAAAAATTTAGAAAATAGTCTATGATATATAAATTTCCTCAAGATATCGATTTGCAGTTATAAAATTAATAAAAATTCACGCAGTTATTTTTGAGTAAAATCAAGCTATTTGCAGTATTATACTTTTATTCTTATTCAAGATATTTTTCCATATTTTCTTCGAAACGAAAAAAAATCCAGAATGGTAAAATTTTAAGTCTCAGGAACTATTTTGTTATCAATTGTTGAAGTTTAAGAACACTTTATGGAAAGAAAAGCGATTAAAGGTGATAACTTTAAGCTATAAGATTGAGAAGTGATGGTTTATTCTTTAATAAGAACTTTACCAATTTAGTTTACACTTTACACTATGCAGGTGACTTCTATAGGCTTACCAAATCTGCATTTTTTTCTTAGAAATAAACTGACAAATTCTTACTAATAGTAATCAATGCCGTCTGTCTTTCAACTAAAATAAATTATGAATAGACCCACTCGAAACTCCATCTGCCAAGTGCAGGAAATCAGTCATAATGATCAGATGACATCATCGAAACATTCACGAAAGAAATGCCAGATCAGGTGACATCATTCGACCTGCCAAGTTGGATATTCAGCATTGTTGGGAAAACTTTTTAAGCGAATCAGACGGTATTTGAAAGAAGCCTTGCCAATGCGTCAGAGGAATTGCAGAAGAGTTGTCGGGATTCTATGGAAGGTCAAATTATGCAGCCTTATATCACTAATCCTCTTTAAATTTTAAAGTTGAGTGGAAAACTGTCCCTTAAATGAGAAGATGTGATAACTGGAGGTCTGAATTCTAAATACAATATTATATAATATTAGATATATATAATTATATTATATATATTAGATAATATATATAATAATATTATATAATCTAATCGCGGCCAATAGTTTATTTCTTAACTTTTAGAGATAAGCAATTACTAGCAGTTGGAAAAGGTTTTCAATGCCGCAAAGGATTATATTTTATGCTGTTTAAGTTAATAAATATACTGCTGAAAAAATTACGAAGTCTACATTTATATACAGTTACTCTGACCTATTAGTCATATTTAGTAAAATATTTTTGACACAGCAATGTTTTAAACAAAAAAAAAATTCCGCACTTCTTCGACTAAAACTGACCGAGTTATGAAACTTTGAATATCTCCATTTTATACGGTTTTAGATCATTTCAATGGCCTCCTAGAGAAAGATCTGCCAGTCGACATGCAACACTTCCTCGAGTCAGTCGTTGATTGGTCTAAAATATCCAAATTTAAGTTTTCATAACTCCACCAGTTTTCATTGCAGAGGAGGAGTAGACCTTTCTTTTAAGTCCTCCTTCCTGACCGAATTTATGAAGTTTTAAATTTCATTATTTTAGGATTATTAATGGCCACCTGATTGGTGGATCTCTCTCGTGGCGGCCACTGAAATGGTCCAAACACATCTAAAATAGAAATATTCGAAAATAGTATAACTCAGACAGTCTTAGTCGCAGAAGTGTGGAACTTCTTTCTAATTTTTGTATATCAAGACTATTTTGCTGATTATGATTAATAGGACCGGGGGTCTGTATAAAAATTTAGATTTCAAAATTTTTTTCAGCTATGCATTTATTGTCTCAAACAACGTAAAATATAATTTTTGATGTCATTTAAAGCATTTTTCCATTGGGAAGCATTTCCTATCTCTAAAGGTTTAGAAATTAGCTATTCGACCACGATTAGAATTAGCACCCTATATAAACACACGGAGTCCCAGGGCTATGCACTTTTACTCTGTGTGAGAACCAGTAATGAGAAAAATTTTAGTTTCAGGTAGTTTTAAGTTCAGTTTATTTTATCAACACTTATTCAGTTTATTTTATCAACACTTCAGCTTATTCACTTCACTTCAGTTATTCACTTTAGTTTATTTTATCAACACTTATTCAG
>BGPR01000094.1:360806-377635 GCA_013235015.1 Araneus ventricosus | reverse complement strand
TTTATTTGATATCAAACAAATTAAGAAATTTAGATAAATATTTTTTTATTTGATATCAAACAAATAACTGCACAATGTTGGGAGCGTAAAACTTTCCTTACGGTCGGAGATAGGCATCAAATTCACACTATCAACTTTAAATTTTAATTTAAAGAGAGGTCATTTCAGACTTTTATAAATGTTATTAAGCATTCCGGCAGAGTTGTAACCAGAATTTTTATTGCTTTTGAAGCGATTTTGTTCTACACTTTTCAAACACTAACTCGAAACGCTCCTCATGTTATATTTTTGAACTGACAAGCAATCTCATCCCACACATGCTCTTTCGGAATCAAAATGGATGATCTTGGTTATAATTTAAGTCTCTGAGGTTTCTACTTTCTCGCATACTAAGTTAACTAGGAGAAAGCAACGTTATCATAAAAAAATTCAATTAATTATTTGGGTATATTTCCAGGTTTTACATCGCCCTTAGTCCGAAAAAGAAATTTTTTGGAATTATGTCTGTCTGTCCGTCCGTATGCATGCACACACAGTAGTACAAAACGCTATGATCTAGATCTATGAAATTTGATGTATGAACTTATTACTCCAATTATGGATTTATATCAAGTTGTTGTACAAATCTGTAAGGAACTGCTCCATTATGGAATGGGACCAGCTGTCCCATATCAGGATAATCAGCCCATTTTGAAGACACAGATAAATACTCTGTGCGAAATATATAGGATAGCCATTCAAATAAAAAAATGGTTTAATAAAGTCAGAATTAGTTGTTTAATAAAGTGAAATGTAGATAAAATTTATTAAAGAAGCAGTATATTTTAGCTACATTTTATTTCACATTGGTTTGAAATTTATTTCAATATTCTATAATTTCAAAGTTATATTGCTATGTGAATCAGTAACATGGTTTTTCTTTTATTTTATGCGTCAATTAACTTCTTAAAATGCATTTTTAATCCACTGCGGTATGGTGCAGTATTGCCACAGATGGTGGTTATGCCTTAAAACCAAAACCAAACTGCCTTCTGACATAATCGATCTCATTCATTTTCAATATCACGTTTTTGGGCATGATAACAAAAAGAAACTTACTTCATACAAAATAAGTCGGCTATGTTTGAAAGATATTAATATTACATGTTCCTTTCAGATAGATATTAATAATCAGTTCCTTTTTGAAATTCTCGCTATGAAAGCGCACATATTAATATTAGTCACATGTTTCATGCAAAAAAAACCTCGAATTTCTTTTAATTTTACAAATAATGATATTTTTGACAGAAAATCAATATCTCTGGTTGTTGTTTTTTTTTTTTTGAAGTTCACCGAAACGGTAATGAATAATTAATGAGTTGGGGATTTTACACAAAATCTACTTACAGAAATAACATACAAATAATTGAATTCGCAAATCAAATTCAAGAATCAGGTAAAGTGATGTGGGAATCTTAAAGGCCATAATTTCGTGAAAACTTTATAGATTAACGTAAGATTTGGAATAATCTACAGTGCATGTAGGTTTGGAGAATAGAAATCAGATTTTACTATTTCTTTTGTGCAATTAAATATAAAATTCCTTTCAAAGTCTTAATTTATTCAGTTTTTGAAATCGAATTTCAACTTTTACTTCAGATGGTTGGCAGGATTAATATCCAAATATGATCCAACTATTTTGATATCATTTATTATATTGATCATCATTTTTTAGCTGTTAGATACTAAATATAATTGCTATAAGACTGAATCTAAAATTAAAAACAACGATGACTTGGACTGGACAGAACGATATTAACTTTTGGTTGGCATTAAATACAATTTCCCTTAGTTTCACTTAATCATAATCACATATCATCCTAATTACGAGAAATTCAATTAAATTTAATTTTTACTTACCAGTGTAGACACAACGATGAAATTATTAACTTCATCGACAGATTGATCGAAATACACTGTCTCCTCAATTTCTTCATCTTCCTCCATAGCTTCCATTGTTATATTCCATTAAAAGAACACTTCCATGAACAACGAAAATTCGCGCATTGCACTAGACAAATAAAAAAATGTCAGATAAATTCTCAAATTCCTTCACACATGAGCACATTTCTCAACGACGTTTCCAGCAGAATCGAAAACATAATATCCAAGAATATTCTTTCTTCTGCTGCTGAAGACTGGACTCACAAAATATTTAATAACACCAATATTCTGTCTGTAAATCCAAAATTTCACAGAAAGTTATTTATCATGACGTCATTCGATAGAAAATATGGTTTTATATCCAGTGAAAATAGAATTGAGCTGAGATTAATTTCTCTTTTGTTTTACATACAAAAGTTTTTCAGTATCTTTTTATACTTAATAATTCTTTCAAATATATGGTTTTGCACCCAAAACTTGAATTTTTTTCAAAATCTTTAATTCTCTTCTTAAAGTATAAGTAAATATAATTCAAAAAGTTTTTTTTACCAATGAAGATAAATTATATTCCGTTTTTCATAACACAAAAAAGTCCATTATTTCTTTACCGACAGTATGAAAATTTTAAAAGTGTAAAAATATGCTTATAAATTATGCCACATAATTCGAATTTTGTAAATATTTTTCCATATTATTAATAATTTTTATAAATAATTCTTTTTTGAAGAAAATTCTTTTTGATACCTAAATTAAACGAATCCACTTGTAAAAATTTCCCTTCAACACATTGCAGACGATTACACAACAAAACGAAGTTCGAACGAACAGGATTCCGATTGCACACACGTTGTTCGGCAAATATTCCACGAGACGTTCTTTTCAGCTGGCGAAAGCGCGCGGAAAATTCCCAGCAGCTCACAACAAAACTCAACGCGGAATGGAATAACTGACAGGTACGCGTAGTTTTTTTCGCCTCTGGTATGCAGCAAGCAGGAAGGAGGGAAAATACCTGTAGAACCAGTGACTTGTGCTGCGAGCTCTGCTGTTCTATTCTAAATGATTTCGTTCGGCTAGAAGCGTTTTCGCGGTTCGTCATGTACGGCGGGGGTGGTGGGGGAAGGGTTGGAACAGACAGGTGAAATGAGGGAGGAGGGAGAAATTTCTGGGTCTAGTCGTTCGTCTAATGACCGGAGATTTTCTGCTCATAAAATCTACAATGAAATCATGAAATGGAAACAGAAGTCAACAGATTAGGATAAAAACTTCTTTTCAGGAAAAAAGATTCGTACTTTTCAATTTCGCCATCGCAGGTAGTGAATCATGCTTTATTATTTCTACTTACCTTTGGTGTTTAATAAGGGGTTATTTGTTAGGGATTTAGACGACTGACTTCCTGTAGTGTTCCTAGAATTGATTGCAGGCTGCCAGGAGAGCTGACAAAAGGTGAAACTTTCAGCAGATACATAGTTTAAAGCGATTTAAAGTTCCGATCATTAGTCAGTTAACGACTAGTTAAAGCAAATATCTTTTCGTTCCCTTTGCAAGCTTTTTGGAAAAAAAAAAACAGTTAAATTAACCAGAAAGAGAGTAAAGTTTATTTTATCTGTTTCATATTTTGCAAAGTAGAGTGAATTAAATTTGATTCGTGTGTGCGTGCGTGCGGTGTGTGTGTGTGTGTGTGTGTCACACGTCTTTAAGTGCGCAGTGCAGCTTCAAATGCGAGAAACAAGAAGGTAGGTAAAGTCGAAGCATTCCACAATAATGTAAGACAGCGTACAGTTACATGTTAAATGACGTGCGAAATTACTCATGACATGTTATTACGGGTTTAAATATTATTGTTATCTTCGGGGGGAGAGTGGACACCGCGAGCACAAGAATGAAAAAATGCCGGATAAGTAAGCAGTTTCTCGGTTTTCCTGCCGGAACAATGATGGTGGTGTTGACTGGTTAACTGTCCCATCGCTGATGATGGGTCGTACCTCCCTGTGAGAGTTCCGCGTACGTGACGCTTGTATTGTGGTCTATTATGCATGGTTCACTGCACCCGTATTGCTATTTGCGATATTCAGCTTTACCGAATGTTCTCGTGACAGGCGAAGTGTTCTTGATAACTGACATGTGAGTGTAACGTCATATTAATTTAATGCTACGATGGATTTTGAAAATTATCAGACGATTCTGCAAAATAATATTCAACTTCTTACAGTGGCGTAGAGAGAGTAGGCGGCGTCCGGGGGGGCCATAATATGATTTTTTGCCCCCTTTCCCCCCGTCATCATCAGTGACTTAGATTGTATAAACGGCGCCCAGAGCATGGCATTTTTTCGCCCCTGATCATTATTGACTTTTAAAAAGAGACATAAAAGCATTAACGTATTTTCAACATGTTCAATTGCGTATCGACAGTCAGTAGCGCCTGGAAAATATGATTTTTTTTTACCCAGTCGTCTCAGTGGCTTAAGGGGACACAGTCAGGTTTCCTTAACCCCGCGTTATGTTTCCTCTTACTCTAAAAGGACCTAATTCTACAATAGAATATACCATCTAAATAAGGACTGCAAAAACACAACAATTACCAACGCCATCAATGTATCTACTGAATTTTATTATATAAAAAAAAGCTTAAATAGTATGGAATTACAACATGTTGCCACAAAAACCATTTACAAATAATAGGTTCAAATTCATAGACGCCTCGGTGGCACAATGGTAAGTGATTCGAATCCTTACAGACACATTACGCAAAAAATGGCCAAGGTATCTATTTTTATTTTATTGGATTATTTTGTTGATCTTATCTTTCTACTTAATGTATCAAAATTAAAAACTTGCACCTTTAATATTACAGGAGTTGTTTAGCTTTTTATTTACGATGACCAATGATAAGCATGCGCAAATGACAACTTTGCATGGCTTTTTCTCCATGTCGGACTTTCATCACTTTGATGTTTTCAAAATGCTGTGGCGTATGCCCTACTACGATAGCTAACATTGATTTAAGATTGGGTGTGTGCGTCCCCAGGGCCCTGGTCACTTTGAGATTCATCTGAACAATGGACACCTGCCCTTACCTTTCATGCTGACGGTTTCTTCAAGCACCTGGAATCCTCACCCCTCTATTGACGGACTACTGCCTTTCATTACAGAACTTTGGTGCGCGGTGCAGAACTTTCATCTATCTATTGCACGAAATTAGGCAACATTCCTGAACAGGTGGTTTTTGTGCAGACAAGTGTGTTCCCGTGAGAACGCAAGGGGTTTTCCTTCTCTGTTGCGATATAAGGTCGGGACTGAACAACTAAAGGGGAGATGACATCCTGTCAGCCAAACTGGTGATGGTATTCCACGGAGCTCCGATTTGGACAAAGTTAGCGAAGCTCGCTGATTCTTTTACCAGTGAATGGACACCCCGCCTTGGGGCTTACTTTATTATATTAGTATTAATCTAAAAATTTGATATTTGTTTATAACTCTATATTTACTCCAGAAGAATTATCAATAAATTATGTTAAATTTAACTTAGCTGTGAATGTTCTTTTAAGCATAATTGCAATACGTTACAACGCTAAGGCTTTCAGATAGAGCTTTTCAGATTTTTTGTATTTCTTTATCGTTGTGCATATAAAGAAAGAACTGATATAATATAGAGAGTTAAAACTGTGCATGCAGTAAGCATTCAGTTGCTTGGTTTTTTTTCATATACAAGATATAAATTGAGATATTGCGAAAGTTCCTCATTTTCCACCACATAAAACGGTAAAAAATCTATATTTAAGCGATTATTAGATCCACCTTAAAATCCACACACAGAGTTATGTAATATATTTCAATGAATAATAATATTTGAATCAAAAATATTCCTATTTGAAAAAATAGTAAGGAATTTTTTAAAAATGAATTTTTCTTTAAATAATTTAAATTTCAACTTAAAAAATGAATTTTTCTCTTGTAGATGACTTTATGATTGCTAAGTTTTAATAGTAAGAAAACTTTTTCAATAATATTTCAAAGAAAAGAAATTGTTCAGATGATAATGTGTCCCCTTAGAAAGCGTAAATGGCGCTACGGGCATGGTATTATTTTTTACCCCCACGTCATATTTTGCTTTAAAAATGGATTGATTAAACGCAGTAATGATTTGACTCCATGGCGCCCCCCAAAATTGGCGCCAGGGGCATCTATACCCCCCTTGCCCCCCGGTCGCTACGCCACTGACTTCTAACCAAGTTACTTATGTACCGAGATTCACATTTCATGTGATTACAACTTGGAATCGGGGCAGGATTTTTTATAACCTCCCTCCTTCTCCTAATGTACTAAGCTCATCCAGAAAGTAAGTACCGTTTGCGCATATCTCCCGCGCATCTGACAGCACTAAGGTCGCGCATGCGTGGTTACATCCTTCAACAATTAGCCTAGCCATTTCGTTTGTTTACGTTAACTTTTGAAGTCATTGTTTGTCGGTAATCATATTTAAAACAATCGATCGGCCCGCCAACTGTGAAATAAGAGCCGTTATCAAGTTTTTGAATGCGAGAAATTTCCGACCTTGTGAAATTTATCGTCAGATAAGTGAAAGTCAGTCCGGACCTAGCTCCATCCGACTTCCATTTGTTTTCTCATCTCTACAGATTTCTTGCCGACCAGCGATTTTCAAGTGATGATGAGATCAAGGTAAACGTCCAGAATTAGTTTAAGTCGCGGGCGGTCGAATTCTACGAAGCGGGTATGTTGCAATTAGTGCCAAGATATGACACATGCCTTAATTAGCATGGTGAATATGTCGAAAAGTAGTTTAAGGTGTGTAGATTTTTCTGTAATAAAATGCAAATGAAAACGAATTGCTAATCTTTTTAAATACCCAAGCGGTATTTATTTTCTGGATGAGCTCTGTATTTTCCTATTAGGCACTTGTTCTCGATCTTCTAAGTATTCTTACTTCACAAACCTCAGATTTCTTCGAATTTCATAAAAGATTTTTAAATACGATTAAAAGCACAGATTAAACGGAATGACCTAGATGATGCCTTAATATTTATTCTGACCAATTACATGAAAAATAAGGAAACTCGACGCAGGATAGACATTCTCTCTAAACAAAATTAATGATTCGATGGAACAGCTCAATCACAAAGAACTCAAAATAGATCAGAGCTTTATCCTTAACAAGGTCGGGACATTTTCAAGACACTCTTAAACTGGTATGCTAAATACGCTATTGTGTTTTTATTCTTTAAAATCTCGGTTTTACTTTTCATTCTTTTAAAGTATTAGAAACGTTTAAATAAAATTAAAAAGTCAGATCTTTCGAGATAGCATGCTTCTCTCTGAAAAATGAACCATAAAAAAAGAACGTAATGTGACACTAATAGCTGAATATGAAGAACGAGCTGCAAACCTTGATTTATGATGAATGTGTCCTCATTTTGCGCCATTTTTCTGCTGTCATCAGTTGATCAAATTTCAGATGCATATCAGAAGCTTAAATGCATAAACGTATACGATTACCGGATTACCTAAATGGTTCAGATTAACCTATAAATGGCGGGGTGAAATTATACAGTAGTCTGTATTTTCACTCTCTCTTTTTCTTCCTAAATATTTTAACACTCTAATTTAACGCAATAACCTATATAAATAAAAGTAAAAATAGTTTCTACTCTTTAGAAATCCAAACTACTGAAAAAAACTCTTCAAATTTTACTCAAAACTACTATGAAGCACAAAGAAGGTTTCGTGACAATTAATTAAATAGTTAATTTTTTTGTTAATTAAAAACTATGTTTCCATACAGAGAAAAGATTATTTTATCTTTACTGTTGCCCTTCCTATCAAATGAAAATATTTGAAATATTTGAAATATTTTTATTCTTTTACCTCTCATGTCTCACTCACAAATTTTGTGTCATTCTTTAAAATTATGAATAACTTATGAGGAAAATTAGCTTCCGGCGGTTCTAAAAATCGTTTGGTGCAGTCTGTAATTTTTTGAGATACTATGAGATTTAAAAATCGTTTGATGCAACTGATATTGTCATTTTGATTAAAAATAGCATTGCAAACGACAAAAGGATTTTGTATATTGTAATATTTTATATAAAAGTATTTTTTAGATAAAAAAATATTATATGTATCTTTTAAATAATTCTTTTATTTACGTAAGCGTTGGCATTCCAATTATATAAAATCTTTTTTTTTACTTTCTCGCATTTGACGTTTGCGTAACGGCAACAGCTGATTTGTTATGCGATTATTGTAACGTTGATTATAAGTACTTTAAAATTAGTTCACACGTACACAAGCACAGAGAGAGTGTTAGTGAACGTTCTGTGACAATTTACTGAATAATTAATTTCTTATTAATAAAAACTATGCTTCCACAAAAAAAAGCACTGAAATGGGTACGGGAATGTCCCATACATTTATAATTTTTACCCAAATAATTAAAATTTGGTAAATACAGTTTAAACAAACATGTGCCAATGTTAGACATGACAAAAGTTTCATCCCAAACAACGCCTGGTGTACCAGCTATAGAGACAAAATATAGAGAAAGTCGGGATAGATACTTTATTGCATTATGTCAAATATAAATACGGTAGAATTTCTATAGACCGGCAGAAAAGTGACCTAACAAATACCGGGAAAAGGGATTTTTCCGAATAATCGAATTTACGTTTCTAGAACTTACCTTTTCACGTTTTGTGACATTGTCTGTTGAAACTGAAGCATGCGAAGTCCGTTAGTCATGTTTTCGATCTATAAACCGTAATTAGATTTTAAGGGGAGTCAGTACCCCTATACCGCCGATGTTAAACTCGCCATTTTCTATGTACCTTTTCTCACATTCTATTATAGATACATGTTTGAAATTGTTTATATAGCTTAAGTAGACATTTATCTCTATACTGAAATGAAATTCTTACATTAGTATAGTTTTTTCAACAATTTTTTAACTGAATGTCTGTATGAATTTTTTTTAAAAAGCCGTTTTCTAACACGAGATCAGCACTATTAAGAAATATTTTTGGAATATAAAAAAGCAATTTCGCATCAATATGTACATTTATATTTATATAATAAATGGTAAAAATTTCAAGAACATTTATAAAGTAGATTTTGAGAAAAAGGTACACGTGGTTTCAAAAATACCATTTTGAGATAATTCAAGTTAAAGATAAAAATCTTCTGTTGCATTAACCTGTTTCTATTTTTTTTTAAGTTTATTTTAACTTACTTCTAATATTAACCTGAGCAAAAGACTTTTATCGTTGGAATGGTCTTGAAATGGAGATTTCAAATATATAAAAATAATAAAAAAAATCGAAAATTTGAAAGTATATCGGGTAAAAAATATCCCTTAAAAATACAGAAAATCTGCAGGTTATTGAAATTTAGAACACGCACACTTAATTATGTATTGTAGAAAAACAAAATTTTAAAATTACAATGCATATTATCGCATAAAAGTTGCACATTTTTAGTGGGATGGCATATAACCTCGAATGTCTGCCTGTTTGCAAGATTTTTGCCAGAGTTTTAAAAATTCACAGTGGATATGATGAAGTTTCTTTGTCATCATGTGCTGACACAGATAAACATTGCTTGGCAAATTTTAAGAATCCATGCAATTTTTATCTGCTTCCTTCCATTTACCTTTCTTAGTCTGCGTGTCATCTTCATCCTCACCCTCCTTCTCATCGTCTTTTCCGATACTTGTTCGATTATTTCGCCTGAAACAGAATAACAGCCTTCAAATGTCAATAATTCATTTTCATTCGTAATATCAGTTTATTTGATTTGATTGATTAACATTTCATCTTGTAGCTGTAACGGGTCTTTTTAAAGTCTGGCCTTTCAATTTTAATTTTGTTCGATGGTGAGGAGGAATGCCTAGTGTCGAATAACAATTCCTATTTAAAATGAAATGGATGTCGTTCATCTTTTAACAATGCTAAAATCAACCATCCATTTCCTTTTTCTTGTTCAACACAACTTGGACATCGGGCATTTCTCCGAATATGTAAAATTTGCAACAACTTCACGGGTATGGTTACAGCGACCAGCGAACCGCAACCTTCCGGAGAAAATAGCCCAACATCCTGATGGACTTACCTCCGCATCTGATAGTTCGAAAATGGCATGGTTTGGGCGGCATGGAACACTGAGTAGCTTGATCCGGCATTCGAAAATGCTAATTTGGTATCGTCTGCAATCCTCCTGATGCCTGCTGAAATATCGTTTTGTATATACAGAATATGCATGTGCTTATTTTGACAGGATAATCAATGTAATTTATATGCACGCAAGTATCATGATAAAAAATGATGCAAGAAATTTCCATTGTGACGTGCTATTAAAGGTAGGGTACGAGTAGGTTACCCAAATACTAGGATTTTTCATCAAGTTCATTGAATTTGCATGCAAAACTGTTCAGATTTTCATATACAGAATATGTATGTGCCTATTTTGTCGGGATGATCAGTGTAATTTACATGCATGCAAATACAGTACAACCCCGATTAACCGGACAAAAGGGAGGGGGGGAAACCGTTTCGGATATCGATTTTTTCGATTAAGACCTAATATGAGACCTCTGATTATAGTATGCAATTCTGAAATGTTTTGAGTGTAAAACGAATTCGAAACTCTCCTTGTATGCTACACTTATGTTCTTTATTAAGTTCCCCTCCGTCGCATCGGCGATTTCGGGTGCAATGCGTCAGACAGGCACTGCTAAACAATACCAGAATTAATGTGTTAATTGTACTTTCCCTGCATAGTTTTTTCCTGTAATTTAATCGCTTAAGTTTAATTCCTTTTTATATATTTTTTCCACTCTCCGAAAGAACTTATTTGAATAATTGTTATGTCAACAGAAATCCACAGATAACGTAGTCCTTGAGAGATATCTCGCGCTGACAAACCACGTGACATGCGTGGGAGTCTTTCCGTTAAAGCGGAGTGTAATGTTTTAATCCAGAGGAGATGACTTTTGGAAATAAACTAGATCAGATGTGCTGTGGAGTTCGAGTCTTAACGAGCTACGGGGTCTCTCCTCTGGTAGCACGCGAAGATGGCTAAATATCTAAATATTTACTGGCTAACCCTTTTGGAAATTAACTAGACCAGACGTGCGGTGGAGTTCGAGTCCTAACGGGCTACGGGGTCTCTCCTCTGGTAGCACGCGAAGATGGTTAATTGGCTGAATATCTAAATACTTACTGGCTAACCCTTTTGGAAATTAACTAAACCAGACGTGCAGTGGAGTTCGGGTCCTAACGGGCTACGGCGTCTCTCCCCTGGTAGCACGCGAAGATGGCTAATTGGCTGAATATCTAAATACTTACTGGCTAAACGGTTTTCCACGTAATTTTAACGTAATGTGAGTAATTAAGACTTTATAATAATATTTGTCTTCTCACCTAAGAATGTGTGTAATATTAAAATCCTAATAATGTCTAAACCCTAAATCTCTGTCTTGTCAAATTGTAAATAACCATATGTAAATACGTACCTCACACTTATGCTTTTCTGTAATAAACTTAATTAGCATTTAAACTGAGTTCGCTTCAATTGTCTTCTTATGTATTCCCCTAGGTGTGCGAGTTAGATAATTTTCATTTTACCTATAGGCAGGTTTGGGAATTTAAATACCCACCCCTCCTATATTAATATTACTAATATCCATTAGTTTTAATTTTAGCATTCTAAAATTAATCACTAATTACCTTCATGGGGAGGCTTAAAAGAAAAAAAGCGGGAATGTCGTTCCAAAAATATAACCTTCCCGATTACTTCCATGCAATACAGTAAGTGTTTTTTGGATTTGCGATTTCAGAGGTATTTCGGATAACCCGGATTTTGGTTAACAGGTGTTTTTCTGTATTATGATCAAAAATCATGGAATTGATTCTCATTACAGAAATAATATTAAATGCGTTATATAAGCCTTTTGTCAAGTACAGAGATCTTTTTATCAAGTTCATTGAGTTTTCGAAGCAAAAACGTCCAATTACTTTATGAAATAATGATATGAAAATATGAATAAGATTAAAACATGCTTTTATAAGTGTACTTAAAAGTAGGATATTATTTTTTTATCAAAAATCTGGAAATCGAAATTGAAAAAGTAAAAGCATGAAGGTCTTATAGAAATACAGTGTGGTTAAAATGAAACTGAAGGTACTCAGGAGGCCGGCAGCCCCGGTTGTACTGAACTGATCCGGATGAAACTCCAACTATGTGTTATGTAAATGATGCGGACGAGGTCGAGAAAAAAATAGTTTGAAATGTCACCAATGGATGGCGCTTTGCAGCCAAAACCGTATGCAAATGAGTAAGGAATATTGTTTCACTTTTAAAGCGACACGACAGATAATTGACCACCAAGCCATCCTCATCTTGCCATTACAGGAGGCAGCCCCTTACGGGGACAAGCACTCCTTCAACTACGTTATCCAAAATAGAACGATACAGCACACTCCTCAAAAACCGTGTGGTCACGTCTTTACGGCAAAGCGTCGGTTTGGCTACCACAGTATTCATGCAAGACGGGGCAACTGTTCATACGGCAATACGTGCAAAAACAGTGAATCCAGCTAACTTCCCTGATGAGCGTACCTTCTGGCAGTTGGGTTTTCTTAAAGACTTTGTGTAAAGCCAGCGTTGTCCTCCATATCTCCCTCATTTCTATTGATATTGTTACGAAGCTGTAAAGTTGTTTCCCTGACATGCTAATCTTATGACGACAATAAGAGAGTTTTACAGACGATTTACTGGAACCCAAGCCAATGAACCCCGGCATTGGCGACAAAACGTAGCTTCTAGAAAATTTATGAATTATTTTTGTTAGATTTATAACCACTTCATTTTGTGGAAAATGCCTGTGCTAAAAGATTCAGAGTCCTTTGGATCGAATAAAGCAGGTTTTATTTACAGCATGGTCTATCATACATGAAAAGCAGAATCACAGTGAGGATAAAATGAAAGTCACTCATATATATAAATTTTCAAGGGGATTGAAAAGATAGAAAGGCAGCCAATGGGGATTCGTAGTGATACAGTGAAACAGCGAATAAAAAACATTAATACGACAACCAATCAGCTCTATTTAAAAAGGCGTGAGGTTTCTAAAACTTAGTGATGTAATGTGCGAATACTCTATTCTAACAATTTTCCTATCTCTACTGGGAACGAAAATTTAGAGAACATTCGAGAGATTTCTATGTGACATCAAATCCTGACGGAAAAGGTATAAAAAGCAAGCTACTCCAACGAGGAGCCAATCGTTTTTGGAGCTTTGACCGCAGCGTAAGCAGGTTAGCTGATAGGCATTGAGTGCTATTGAAAGTGCTTTATTGAGATTTGTTAGAAATCTGCCGTCTACCTGTATTATTAATTTATAAAGTATTGATAAGTTTTGTTACCAGTACCAGTTTTGTTCCCTGAAATGTACGGGGAATAAAGAGTCATTATTTTTTTATTATCCTGCTTGTTGGTGGCGCCAGTGGTGTAATCGCAAAATAAGCAGTGCAGGAACAGTCTAACATGGGTGACAAAAATCACGCTGTTCCAACGACGTTTTCACAATTTTTCTTATTTATTTCTCTTTTAAAAAAAGGAGTGCAGTTCAAGTTACACTACACTCCTGATTCACATACACCCACCGGACGATTTTCGTAACAATATGCTGCGTGCGGCCGTTGATAATGCGGCGGTACGCTTTCAACATGTTGATCGGCAAGGCAGGCTCATAAAGCAAACAAATGTGTAAATAAATAAAAAATTCTGTTATTCTTCGATTTTTATACTCTTTTATTTACTTTTACTTCATTACAGAGACATATGATGGAGAAAATTTAAATTATTTTTTCTGATGCAAACCTCGGTCGCATGATCCACATAACGCATATTTGAAGTTTTATACGAATCACTTTCAGTAGAATCGCAGCTACAGGCCTCTGCGTACCATCAGTTTAATCTCAACCACCCTGTACTTTAAGGACATTTTATTCGATTCTAATCCAATTCATTATGTATTTTAATTTTTAATGAATGTTTAGATTAATTTTCTTCCTTATGATATTCAATTCCTTTACTGTATTGCTTTCAGCGCTTCTCACTTTTATGTATTGTCCCTTTTCAAACTGGACCGAGATTTTCCTCCTCCACACAACATATCACTCAAATGTTTAAATCAACTCTAGTTATCGTGTTCACAAGATAACATAGGCACAGGATTATATTTTTTCGAAAGTCGTGTCATAACAACCAATGCATATGTAGTGTTAGTTATATTAACCTCGCGTTTTGAAGCGACACGAGGGCTATTTTGGAACGGACCTCGTAATTTTGAACCATGGTCAGGTTGTGGGGACGATATCTGAGCCAGCACCCCCCTCTCAAAACTTCCGCGCCACACCAGCGGGAGGATATTGGCCCCGAAGGATTTAACGTGCACCAGGCCCACATATACGGAGGTTTCGAATCTGGAACCTTCCTGTCCCGAAGTCGAGGCCTTACCATCAGGCCACTTGGCCGCAATGGGTTGAATTTTTTTAAGGATTCTATCTAAAATGTTTGGAAAAAAATAAAAGAAAAAGGTTGGTTTCATTTTTTATAACAAACTACGCATATTTAAGCGCAGTTTGCATCAGTGAATATGAAACCCATAAAATACGACTAATTTTAGTGGCATTTGATGAAGAGAGGTTTCCGTAACCACAGGCACTCCGGTAACATCATCTGCTATCATATCTTATACAATTAAAAATTATTAAACTCACTATCTTAGGATATGATTTAAAATGTGCTGTTATCCTATTATTAAATACTAGAAAATCATCCCTCATGGTATGACGAGTGCAACTTGCCTCTTCATTCGAGAGATTTCCCGTCAAATTTGACATGTTTAAATAGATATATATGCGAAAGAAATGTTTAACAATGATTGAAAACATATAAAATAAACATATGTTTTATGACAAGAAATATTTTTTTTATTTACATATTTCTTTATTCAAAAAACCTCTTGGTAAACAACATTCCGTGAAGTATTCCTCTCAAACGTTTCCAAAAAATATTATCAAATTATAACATCCCGATTGCAATAAATAATCAGATGCATCGTGGCGTCCAAACTATATCACGAGCATGATATACCACTGACATGATTTACTACCGAGATAAATTTTATATCAACCTATAGAAAATTTTATTTCACTATTTTAGAGCTATTAAATTTGAAATTAGAACGACAGTTACTATTTTAAATTTAAAATGACTGAAATTTAGGTTCTCTAACAATGAAATAATGCCGTTTAACGTCTCGCAGTGCTATGGCACGAGTTTTATTGTTAGTGACGTCAGAGCGTTACCGAGAGACAGATCTGGGCTGTTATATTAGTAATTTTATCTGTGATGCGAATCTCCATAGACAAAGTATTGTTTGTTCCGAAGCCCTCCAGATAGGATGTTGAAAATTTACCATTCGTTTCAAAATTGATAAGCTTTTAATCACGAGGGTCTCTAGTGGGGTTTTCTAGATTGCCAAGTTAAAATATTCAAGAAGAGTTTTAATTGGTCCATTTGCGTTTCGGCAATTAATCGATATTGCTACACCGGAAGTCATGTGATTAAAAGATGAAGTTTTTTCTCAAATAGAATTCCATTAAATAATACGAAAATTTAACCGAATTTTCGGGAACAAATCGAAACTGTAATTATAGACCGCAGCTAAGAAACATTAAATCACAAAATATCCAAGAAGGGAAACATCAAACAAATCGATGATTATTTTACACTTACTTATAGTTCAAAAATATAGAATTATATCAAGTGTGATAATAAATCAATTGGGCAAAATAGGCATAACTTAGCCATCCTTTTTGCGCAATGTTTTCAACTGGCAATTAGATGTTCACTAATGCAACGAATTCGAAGGATGGAAGTTGGCATTTGGAATTTTATAGCTGATTTCTTTGGAATTATGGCAATTGGCCAATATTGCAGATTTCATTGGAATTTTGGCATTTGGCCAATATCGCAGTTTGCTTTGGAATTTTGGCATTTGGCCAATATTGCAGATTTCTTTGGAATTTTAGACGAAATCCGTCCACAGGAGGTCTGTCTGTCGGTGCGAACACGATAACTCAACCAGCGGAAGTGTTCTCCCCTAAACTTTCTCGTATACTTCCCCAAAAAGGTGCCGTTTCCCCTTCCCCCGCGTGGCTAAAAAAATTCGAATCTACTGTTACCCAGAATCCAATGGCTATCAGAAGGTTTTTCATTATAGTGATTGAAAAATATCTAGGTAAAGAATCAAATTCAAAGAGATACGTACCGATTTTCCGCTCTTACCGGCTCAAGGACAAACTTACGTAATTCGCTCCATAGCTTTCGCGTGCACAGAAGATTGCTTCCATTACGCATGCGCGTGGAGATTACTTTTGAAAAGAATCCGTTAATTATACAGACCGACAGACAGTCAACCCTTTGACGGATTTGGCCCAAAATTTTATACGGGCCTACATTCATGATGATAAAACTGTGTACCAAATTTTATCCATCTAGCTATTCCAGTTTTTGAGTTATAGTGTTTGCATGACCGCGGACAGACAGACAGGCATACTTCCCGTAGACGGATTTTGTCCAAAATTTGAAAGAAACCTACAAATTATGTGTAAAGATCACATACCAAATTTCATCCCCGTAACTCTAATAGTTTTCGAGTTATCGTGTTCACAGACACAGAGACAGACATAATTCCAAAATTGTGTTTTTCGGACTCAGGGAGGTCTAAAACGTGGAGATTCGTCAAAATCTCGAGTTCGAATTTTTTGACGATTACAATACTGTTGCACAAAATCTTACCGTGGGTGTATGGTGTAAATATTCCAACA
>BGPR01000094.1:287080-360796 GCA_013235015.1 Araneus ventricosus | reverse complement strand
ACGTTTACGCTTCACAGTAACCAGTCGTTCAAAGACGCTGTTGTGGTCCAGACGCGGTCTTATATACTCTCCCCGTTAGGCCGTGACGTCACATAGAATTTTCATGAAAATCCTAGATCTCGGCCCCTAATAGAAATATCGAGAAAAGGATTGCATTTTCGAGAATAATCTATTTGTCGCCAAGGTCGCCAAATTTGTCGCCAAGTCGCCAAAATGATCGCCAAGTTTGTCGCCAAGGTCATGCGTGCCACGAGAGTGGCTGAGGTCACTCCATGCTTCACCTTGTAAAACCCTCTTCCCAACCATAAGACCTGCATTGCTGGGAAGCAAATTTCCATGACTGTAACAATACTTTCTCTTTGTATACTTCGCATACGAGAAAGTTAAAACGAAACAAGCTGAATGATCGAAATTTGTCCTGTTGTTTATCGTTAATTATTTCATTGCCTGTCGTTTATTATTTTATTTAGTTAGTATTTTTTATTTATTTTTTAATTGTAGTTGTGTGTCAACTTTGGAACAATACCGTCAAAGGGTTGACTGTCTTTCAGTCTGTCACTTCGTCTGTATCTGAGCGTGAAAACTCAAGATTGCAGCAAGATAGATGAAGAAAATTCGGTGTCTGGTCTTGACGTCAAAAGGCCCGCTGAGAGAGGGGGGAGGAGGGGCGAAATCCTCGAGACCTCAGAGGTGGCCGCCTGCCTAGTATAAGGAAATATATATTTTTCTTTTTTTCAAGTGTATTTATTTTATCCATGATAAATCGGGGCCTAGCATGAGTTAACCCTTTCAATACCAATATTTTTCTGAGAAAAATATAAAAAATACTTTAATACATCAACTACAACACAAATATCGATAATATGCTGAAAAATATTAAATAAATCACCAGGGGATGGAGGGATCAGTGGGACATATGTATTCCTTTGGTATGTTTTAGTGGGACACATATATGTCCCAGTGGTACTGAAATAATGATACGACTAAGGAATACCAGTGGGACATGCACTCATATTAATACAACTCATATTTATCCCAAAGTACATTTGAAACGGCCCCCGGGATAAATATGTCCCGGTGGTAGCGAAAGGGTTAAACTATATTTTTACATTTATATTCTCTGAATATAAAACTCACACATTCTCATTCGATTAATCGAAATTACAGTAGATGGCAAGTCAGATTTTTTGAAACGATACGTGACAGGGAAACCATAAGAAAGACTTCCGTCAGCTTATTAGTCATCACAGTCGTACTTCGCAAGGGGACCCCGCATGCTAGTGGGTGGGGCCCGTATGCCAGTACTTTGCATCGGGGCCCGGTTCGGTTCTCTGCGACCCTGAAAAGAGGTCCAAATGTATGCTCTGTTCTCTTCAATGCATTAAGAAGTTTAACAATAAAGACGTCTTATTGTGTGCCTGTACGATGGATGCGCCAACAGTGTGTTTATTAGAAGGAGTGCACGAGCTCAAGACTCTTAACCTCCGGTGTATTGCAGCTTTTAATCAACTGGACCTAATAATTTTGATTTACCTCTCAATAAAATGCACCTAGAGCATTTAGTTTTAACCAGCTGATCAGAGGATCTGCGCTCCGCTCTAACCACACCATGCATTTTCGGCTTAACTGGTGCTTTCAAGCTCCTGACGCTCCATGTCGCCAAAAATATAGCGCGAAACAACTATCGTCCAGACAAAAGTTGAGACAGGTTGGCGATTCAGGGCTCTAAGAAAAGTCGCCAAGACAAAAAAGGAGCCAAGCGGTTTGCGTACAACAGAAAAGTGCCCAATATACACTATTCACAATAGTAAGTGCCGTAATTTTCACTTCAATTTGTGAATTAACACGATTTTAACCTACGCTGATTTGGACTATTTTGACGTCGATCTAAACGTTCTCTGGCTCGCCTAAGTCCATCCGCCTCATTTCTAATTCATCTCTTTAGAATAATTTCATCCAAAACTTCACTAAGAAATATTTCGAACTCTGTGTTTTAAACTCCTTTTTTTTCGAGAAGTTGTTTTACACTCGAACGAATATAGTAGCAGGCTATGCCTATGAAATTACGCCTAGCATAGAGGAGGCTACAAGTTTCATTTTGTAAACAAACCGATAGTTGTCATCGGCATATTACGATTTCGATTCATATTTCTTCAAATATTACACAAATTCGTATTTACAAATCAAGGATATTTAAAATTAGGCTTACCTTGAGCAGGTTTTTTAATCTTTTTATTTCACATTTAGACGAATACTCACAGGACAATACAGAAAAGAACACAAAGGTACAATAATAATTACATGCATATTGCTATTTACACATGCGCAGTAGGTAGAGCTTGCAGCGCCCTCTTTATGGATTACAATACTGAGTTGCAACACGGCAAAAGAGAAATTAACCTCCTTTCTGTGTCACGTTCGTTAATGCTTTATATATAGAGAGATTTTTCTATAACTAAAGACATTTAATATATATTCTTGTCCATATTGTAATTATTCATTATATTACAAGTGTAATCTTAAGCTTCATGAAAGACGGCACATTGGTGAACGACCGTTTAGTTGCAATTTAGGTGTAAAAGTCTTATCCTAAAGCATCATCTTCAAAATCATGAGTAAGCACATTTGTCAAAAAGAATTCACGTGCGAGAAAGACGAGGGGAGACCACACCCGCTGGTTCAAAATAATTACTTCGCTCCATTTGCAGTTCGATCGATCCTAACATCGATTGGGATTTTTGGTTAAATAATTTTTATTTCTTTGAGATTCTGTATAAAAATAATTTGAGTAAAATTTTATGGAATGGCAAACTTTCGGAAAGGTCAGAAACAAAACCGAACTTATGTAGACCGGCCGGTTTCCATTGGGTATTTACGGATCCTACATAGTAAGGAATGAGGTCGCTTCCCATTGGCTCTCAGCATCACGTGACTTGGCTTGCTTCTTAATGATGCCATAGCACTGGCTTATGCGGGATTTTACATATTATTTTGTCTTCTTCTATATCACCATGCAGAAATCAAAACTACCTTTTAATTATGATTATCTGAATGTTTCTCAAATACATTTTTAGAATAAAGCAAATAAAGGACAAACTTTCAGCATTGGTTAGTAGTGCTTAGTTTCACGACGTCATTTAGAAGCAAGCCAGGTCACGTGACGCTAAGAGCCAATGAGCAGCGACCTCATTCTCTACTATGTAGGATCCGTAAATATGCGTTTCCATCAATCACAGAGGCAGACAACGGTCGTATGTAGATGCAGCTATCACTTACACATCTACCAGGATGGCGTATCAGATAACAAGCTGTTGCCAATCTGGACGACACAATAACGATTCTGAAGTTACCGGCAGCTTTTGTGGGAGATGGCCTGCTTTTTTCCTGTCGAACAATGGCCATTCTATTCGCGGAAGAGGTCTGCTCTTTTTGCGCAGGGCGGGTTGGCAGGAGGACTGTCAACCCTGTCGTCGTCATCTGTGAGGAGGATGCTCGACAATATATCCGTCAATCACGTGATCCGATTCCAAAATGAGAATTCGTCGAACATTTCGGCACACGGACATCAAGCAGTTGAGTTCCCAAAGGTTCCGCTGTCGAAGTTCCATTTAATGAGCCTGTTACAAGCCGCTTTCTGTTCGCTGATTGACCCTGTTTTCATATTCATTCGAATGCATCAGAAATTAAATGATACCTCATTAAACTATGAAAGAACTTCTCATTTGAAACTGAATGAAAGGCAGCGCTGTTTAAGTGCGCTAAATAGGCCATTGCTGTCCTTATTGAAATGCTTTATGTCAGTGATCATTGGTAAAAATTCTTTACTTTATTTTATGGAGAGAAGTAAATAGTTCAAACGGGAGATTCTTAATCTGTAAGTTCTGATTCCATATAGCATCGTGATAATCACTGTAAAGCTTTCTTGAGGGTTTAGAGTAGTTCAGCTATATTGGCTCCCCGTTTAGAAGCCACACTAGGGCTATTTTGAGACGGACCTCGACATTTTGTGCCGGAGCATTGTGTGCGGTTTAATACTCCTTAACCTTCCGTCGGGAGCATGTGAGATGAAGCTTCCATAATTTTTGTGTCTATGTGCGGGTTTTACCGAGAAAGGTATGGGACCTCTAATAGCTTCCTGGCTCCCTACAACTCACACTCTGGTGTTGTGGTTTTTTCTTTAGTGCTATTTTGATGTACGTGAGGGGCACGTTAATCTGGTAGATGAGTTGTTTCTGATTGCGTTTTTATCTTTGATTTCCCAAAGTTTTCGCAATATTTCCGTATATATACCTGCAAAAATTCGTATACCTGTGTCCCAGCCTCTAATTCGATGATAGTAATCATTATTTCCAACTAGCCGTCTACGGCGACCAGCTTAATTGCAACTGAATCTTGAATAATTTTATATTCACGTTTCCCTTAAAAACGTAAGCAGAATTATTAATTAGTAAGTCGAATTATTTCAGGCTCTAAACGACAACACTTGTCATTTTACAATTGCTAAGGAACTTTACGGGAAAACAAACGTAAACTCCCTCCTGAATTCCTGGACATTTTGTGAGCTTAAATTGCAAGGAAATAAATAAAAAATAATACAAAAATAAAATAAAATATTTAAAAACGCAAAATATAGCATTATATGACCAAATAATTCAGTTTCATAAACTTTTCCTTTTAGCCTAAGCAAGCATTTAACTTTTAATCTCACAGATGACTTGCACCCGATCGTGTTAGCATTTGTATTGAACCCGACCGAAGGTTAACTGTTTTCTACAGTTACAATTCCGATTCATGTCAACGAATTCGGTTAAAATTTCCTTAGTAATGAATTTAATAATATTCTATTTGTGTCTCAAGTTCTCCCTATTTTTAACCTCATGACTTCCGGTATAGCAATATGGAGTGGTTGCCCAAACACAACTGGACCAATTATCATTCTTGAATATTTTGACTTGTCAATAGAGAGAAAGAGACTACTGATCTTTTTGATTAAAGGTTTATCAAATTTGAAACTAAAGATAATTGATTGGGCGAAACAAAACTCTATCTATGGAGATTTGAAAGACAAATAAATGCCAAATAATAGTGGTATGTTTTAAATCCTATAACAGTGAACTTATTCATTACTTTCTAAGCATACGAAGTATACAGAGAGAAAGTATTGTAATCGTCAAAAATTCGAACCCGAAATTTTAGTGAATCTCCACCTTTTAAATCTCCCTGAGTCAGAAAAACCCAATTTTGGAATTATGTCTCTCTGTCTGTGTGTCTGTAAACACGATAACTTGAAAACAGTTAGAGCTAAAGGGATGAAATTTGGTATGTGATCTTTGCACATAATGTGAAGGTTTGTATCAAATTTTGGACGAAATCCGTCTGCGGAAAGTCTGTCTGTCTATTTGTCCGCCTTCATGTAACAACTCTAACTCAAAAACTTAAATAACTAGATGGATGAAATTTGGTACACAGAAGAAAGTAGGACCGTATCAAATTTTGGACCAAATCCGTCAAAGGGTTGACTGACTAACGGTCTGTAAAATTGCATACTTCTGAACACAATAACTCCTTAATACAATGACTTAGATGAATGAAATTTGGTATGTGCTTACATTAATTGTAGATCTGCGTCCAATTTTCGTTTCAATCGGTTAAAAAAAAGGCGTTCAAATTTCATATTCAATTTTCTTACTACATGACGCAAGGCCATTTTGCGTCTTGTCGATACTCTCAACCTTGGCGAGCACTGGATAGTCATTGCATTCTAGGTTACAGTAGGTTCGAATTTTTTATCGACGCGAGGGTAGGGGAAATGACCCTTTTTGGGGAAGTATACGAGAAAGTACAGGGGAGACCACTCCCGCTAGTTTTGGATAGAATTAAACATGATAACAGATAATGTTTTTGAAGTGCCTGTAGATGGTGCATCGCCTACTTGTAGTAATGGAGTAATATAATGGACTCACAAGTGGAGTTAAAGTGAACTAGGCCCGCACACACGACGTATCTCGAACCTGCCACCGTCCGGTCTTGAAGCCGAAACTCTGTCAAGAGATCCATTCTTCCAAGAGATTCTACAATATTTCCTAGGGTCTGCAGTGGGTTCAATTCACGTGATAAAAGTGACCGCGTATGACGTCTAACCACCTTGTTTTACGCTATGCTGTGATACCACATTTCTTTTTTTTCTCTGATAAAATGATCAATGGATTCCAAAATTAAATAGCTGTGCACATTTCCAGTTAACACAGCGTACTGTGCAATAGTTTTCGACGTTATAGGATATTTTACGTATTGTACAATACTATACGATATTGCGAATATTGTAGGACACTTTACAATACTATACGATATTGAGAATATTGTACGACACTATGCAATATTGTATAAACAGGGCGTTTTTAAAATGTTTGGCAAAGTGAAAGAGCAATTCAGGCATACGATAAGCATCCGAAATCACATAGGTGCGCAAACGACATCCGGAGCCGTTAGAGGAAGTTGTGATGCCACACATATGTACTGTCTTACCGCCACGATAAAAACCCCAGACACCAGACCTGCCGCTGGCGATCGTTATGGAAACGGGATATTCCACTGTATTTTGGGGGTGAAGGAAAGGGCGTTATTTCATTTCGAGCAGATACAGAAGGCGCAAGACTCGTTTTGCTTTGTACTTCGGTCGAAAATGAATTATCGCCTAACGAACCGCAACATTTTCCTAAATGTTGCGGTTGATTTTATACCCTTTTCCTTCCTTTCTTCGACTCGTCTACTTGAAGCAACCCTGTTCAGGGTTTTTCTCGTGGCGGTAGGACAGTAAAGCAATCTTGCACTCTGCCAGAAATGGTGAATGCTGTTACTGTATCTGTGCGTCACTATATTCGGTTTTAGCAAGGCACATTTCCCGCATATTTCAGTAAACAAGTTCCAACGCATCTGCAGGCCAACTTTCCCGAGTGCAGTATTAGTAAATGGGATGGCCACAACGATCACCCGATTTGTGCCCCATAGATTTCTTCTTATAGGAACTTTCAAAAAGACTAGTATACGAAATCCCTGTTTCGTAACAAAAAAATTTTAGGAGGAAGAATCGTTGCGGCAGCAAGATGTGTTCGAAATAAGCCTGGTATTTTTAAGAAGGTGAGTCATTCCATGCAGCGTCGATGTAAGGCATGTATCAATGTGCCTGGTAATCACATTCAGCATCTACTGTAGTAGTATTTTTCCTATATAAAATATTGTAGAAGAATTCTTCTTCGTTGTCGTTGAACTACATATGATTTTTAATGCCGTCTTCTACCTCCAGATGGCGTTTGCGTCCTTATGTTCCTATGTGATTTTGGATAATTATGGTATGCCTAAATCGTCTTTTGATTTGGGCTATGTTTTTTTAAACATCCTGTAAATTGTACATCTATATGTGTGTCACCGGGGTTGTAAGTGATCATTAAATTACTCCATTGGAGAATGATCGGTTCAAGAAAGCGGAAGTCCTCCATGTATAATAGGTTTGTTGCATACTAAACCTGTATTCGGTTCAGTTGTCTTCTTGTTGGTGTGGTGTGGAAGCTTGCAGTGGGGTGGTCCTCTCAGATACCGTCACTTTAATCAGATCAGGTTTTAAAAAATACGAATTCTAATCCCAGTAGCCCTAGGTAGCTTTAAAAGAAGATGTTGATCAAACACATCAATCAATCAAATGCTATAAAAGGTGAATGTCTTCGGAGGCTGATTTGTTTCACAAAAAATATTAGAGTAGAAAATTTTAGACCTCTCGCAAATCAATTTCAAAATTTAGAAGTTAAATTTCCTACTTTTGTCGATCATGTTAGTAACAGATTTAATGCCCAGTAATTATACATGGTGTCCGAGAATTATGAGATACATTTCAAAAATTAATAAAAAAAACTAATAATATCACAACTACAGTTTTTTAAAATGAGAGAGCAAATAAAAAAGTTTTTTTTCCGATAGGTAACGCGTTCTGAATTTGCTACAGCGAGAGAATTCCATATGTAATGGCTACCGATCGGCAGAAGCCGATGCGCGTTTTCTGGTTTGCTTTTTTTTAGTTTTTCTTGAATATCTCGAAAAATATTCAATTTTAACACTACATGTGAATTAACATATTAAAGAGCCTAAAATTCCCTATAAATGTATGCTTTTATTTTTATTCTAGCTTTAATATTTTCGCAGATAATGGCTCTCAAAAATTGGAGATTTTCAATAAGTTACGGCCACCTAGACCACCGTAACGGCGCCGTTAACTATCCAAAAAATAAATAAAAAAAAAATAAACACTTTTTAAAATGCGCTCTCATTAAAAAAACCGTAGTTGTATTCGTTAATTAGGGTTTTTTAAAAATTAATTTTTGAAATGTGCCCCACAATTCATAGATTCCCTGTACATTGAAAGACATATGAAAGCGCAAGATACTCGACCCGCACTATTGTGATATTTTTTTTTTACGATATTGTACAATGTTATGGAAACTGAGAAACATCGTAAAAATATTATCTAATATCGATGTGCCACTAGAAGAGTGATACAGTACGAAATAAAGAAATGATATATCTTCATATTTACTCTTCTGACCTATTTCGAATGCTTTATCGGCTGTTTTCGAAGAAAAATATGTCACGACATTCTAACATTACATTTCATATTACAAATGCTTAATAACACCTTACCGTACCTAGAATATCAGGTGTTGGCTACATACCCTACGTAAAATATTATCAATTATTTAAAATATTCAAATTAATAATAATCACTTATTTCTAATTTACTTGTTCGAACAAAATAAAAGCCATAAATAAGATGGTAGGTGTATTGTACTGAAATACAGTCTTTTTATTCGCAGTGTGTACTTCACACGTCTTGTGTTTTTTTCTCGTCATTAAATGCGATAAACTTCGAATAATATTTATTTATACCAAAATTTCAGGAAGCGTTTTATCTTATCTCATTGACATCATTCCATCGGGAAGACACTCCAAATACGCTGCTGTACAAGTAGGCTGTAGACTCGCTACCTAGGTGGGTACAAAAATGTTGTATGGATGAATTATCTCCACACCGATGACGGCACGAACCTCTGTCTAGTGGGTCGTCACATGTGCGCTCGTAATGGGGGCTATAATGCATCGGCCACAGTGCCCGAATTTGCTATTTTGGAGCGAGCCGAGTCATTCAGTTCAACCCGAATGCTACAGTAGGGCGGGACTGATTCCTTAACGGGTTTTTCATTGAATCTCTCCACGGACCCACCTCGAATACGAGGATGAGAAGTTGCCTTATAAGTAAACAGGTTCTCGGTTCCCCAGAGATATATTAATGATCGTAGGCTAGATGACGGACCTATCGTTGATGACGGGACGTACCAACTTGCGAGGTTTCGCGCATGATGCACTTGTAATGAGATCTATATTGCGTAGTTCTCAGTTCCCATATTATTATCTATGACGATTCGATCATTCAGTCACTCCGCATGCCTAGTTTGGTCAAGATTATTATCTGTGTTTATTGCATTGACATTTTTTTAAATCTTGAAATTGTAAAAATTAATTTTGATGGCGTGTTGATGTAGTTTTGCATCTCCTGTCATTTTTTCAAAGAAATACATGCTTTAATTTTATTTCTTCAACAAAAACTGTAAAAATTTGTGAAATGTATAAATAATATTATTTTATCGAAAAAATAAAGAATTTATTTAGATAAATGTGATTTTTATCCGTTTTTCACTAACGTCCCAAATATTTTTATGCTATGTATTCATGTGTTCTATGAGAAAAAATATTCTATTTACTATTCACACGGATTTCAAAAAAACAAAAACTTTCTAAAAAAAATACTGTTGAAATTTTTAACCCGAACTGAAATGCCGCAAAAATATAAACAATTTTCTATTTGTCTAAATACTTTTGGAAGTGCTTTTGGATATTTTACTTGAAATTTGGAGGGTTTGTGAACCTTTTCTTATTTTTCTTTGATTCTCTTGAACTCTTTTTAATAAAATTTTTGGATAACCATATGTATTTTTTATAGGTTCTAATACAGGTAACACAATATAATATTATACAATTTTATACGGTATTGTAGAGTACTATATGATGTTACGAATGTTTTATGATATACTATATAATACCGTATCTGTGTGCTGCTTGGGTTAGGTAGCTAGTCTATACAAAATAAGAAATGTCATCAATGATGTTCATTCGTACCATTCGTTTTTTGACCTCAAAACTGGCTTTTGTGAGAAAAATTCTATTGTTTTTTATTATTTCGACAAAAGAATAAATAAAGCTTGTATTTTTACAATGGATTTAACTTCTTTTTTCTAATATCATTTTAATATTACATTAATTTCGCCTGTTTTTTTCTGCTCGAAGATAATCAGATTTTCTGGGATATTTTAGCCATTTACATATTTTCGGACCATAAGTAAAGATATTTTTACAATTAAAAAATTTAATTTAAATTTAAATGCAAAATGTTTTAAAGAAATGCATTCAAAATAAGAGGTGAAAAATAAGTTTATACATTCATTAAAATACCTTTAAAAATGTATTCTAATCTATTCAAAGTCTTCTAATCTTCACTTATATGTAGTTTGCAAATAATAAGGTATAAATAATAAAAATATTACTTGTCCTATTAAAAAAGGTTTCGCAAATCCCGTAAGCAAAGCCAAATAATAGCGAAATTAAAAACTTAAAAGCTGATTTCTGTAAGTCATTGGAAAAACAATGCTCAAAATTATTTAAAAAATTTTTATTCTATTTTCGGTCAACTATATTCAGCAGAAAAAATAATTTAAGGTTTATGGTTTAATAATTCCATTAGTAATTAATGTTATTGTTAATTTTTTTAATGATGAAATTTTAGAAATTTTCAGCAGCATTAATACACAGTTCAATAATATGTAAACTAAAGGGATCTGGAAATCATGAAAATATGATAACCGCTATATTATAATGAAATTTCTTATTCATTTTGAAATTTTTAAAATTTGGACAGAGTTTCAAGAATAGATTTAAAGAAATAATATAAAAAAGTAATAAACTATTGAAATAAAATTCTACTTCTTAGTTTATTTGGAAATCTTCTTTAGATCATAAATCAAAAAAATCATATAATAGCATCCTTCTTTTGCAAATTATTTTTAATTTAAAAAAAATGACATTATTTAGAGCTTCGTTCTTGCTCAATAGATGGCAGCACGATAAGTTTAAATCCATCCAGAAAGTCTTGAATTTCGAATAAATTTTGATTTTCTCCACTTTTTCAATTTCAGCTAATTATTTTTTCTTCATTTATTCATTAATTACCACCGCATATCGTTAATACGAATGTGATCTGCACCAGAGACTGAGGAAAATAAGATTTTATTAAAGATTGCCTCCTCAAGATCAGTTGCTTCAGCTAAGTCACAAAACTCTTATGGGTCTATTCTGGTTGTTGTCTCCATTGTTAACGTGCGGAAGCCAACCCAACCGGGGGTACCAGAATAGACCCCTTATAATTCTATCTCTCTTTCACTATCTCAATAACTATTGTAAAACAAATTAAAGCGCGTATGGACGTGTTTTCTGCTTTGTTTGTTTGCATTTAAGTGCTAGGACTAATTTTGGTGTATTGCTAAGTCAATGGAATCAAGCTGAAGCCCAACGTCCTAGCAGATAAAGTCGAGGTTTTAACGTAAGTAAACAAATCAAAAATCTCCTTCATTGTTTTATCCTTAATATATAATAAGTCTATTCTGGTACCCCCGGTTGGGGGGGGGGGGGTGGCTTTTTCCGTTGTTAACGGCCGGGAAAAGTGACGTCTCCCAACCCAACCAGGGGTACCAGAATAGACCCCCTAAGGTTTTCTTTTTCAGATTTCGTTGACTTTTACCAACCAAAGGACGAGTTTTATGATTTGTTTACTTCCATTAAAAATCTTGATTTTCTGCTTGTATGTTGGACTTCCGCTTTAAAGATTTCATTGACTTCGCATTACACTGGAATTACTTTTACTTAATACATGCTCCTAAATGTAAATAAACAAAGCAGAAAACTCGTCTAAGTAATTCGAAGCAATCAAATCACACAGAAGAATTTATCAGAGTTTAATTCTCTTCTACACAACTTATACATTATATTTGAGTGTAATTATGTTTGAAACATTAGCAAAATTAAGTTAAAAAGATTTTTGTTGTGATATTCAAATTCAATGTCATAATTATCTAAAATTTGAGTAACAAAATTTTTTATAGCTGCATTTGGTGAACTAAAGAATTTAACTGCATTTGTAACTGTATGTAAAATGTAAACAAGACAGGAATCCTGTTTTGTTTTCACTCCCTTTCGGTACTGCCGCATCCATTTCGTCATGTGCACTGATTAGTTATATTATCTATTTTAATTTACTAGCTCATTAATTACCGCGTTTTTGTTTATTTCAGCACGCCAAGAAAGTCACTTCACTTATTGAAACTGGTGAATTTCTTTCCCATTAGAAATATAAAACAAAGTCGGGAGAAATTCTTAAGTATCCGAAATGGATTGTGAAGGCACTGTTATTGCATCTTGTGGCACTTTGACTCCCGAAGATATTATTTGTAGTAAGTTTCTGCTTTATTTTTTATGCATTTAATTTTAATGAAGTTTTATATACAAAATATGTCATGGATAAAAAGTCGGTTTCGTTTTAATGAAAACAAAACTATTATAATGAAATATTCAATCCATATTAGTTTTCAGACTTTTATTTGTAATTATTTAAAAGCTGTAAAGTTTATTTGCATATACCATTGAAATAAATTAGAGCTGAATGCATATCTAAGAGGTAGTATTCACTATTCTGATATATTTTGGCATTAATATTTCCAAATTCAGATATCATGGAAGAGATAAAATGCTAAATGAAATGTGATGAAGCAATTATTTTTGTAGAAAATATTTTGCTAGTGCATGTATAATTACACTGAAAGCAGAAATAAACCTGAATAGTGTCTGGGATGAATCCTCTGTTGCCAAGAAAAGTTAACCTAGAGTTTAGGGTGCATACTCAATTTGTTTCGCTTAAGCTTGCTAATTGTTTGTCGCCAAAAGAGAGTGCTAGAATATATGTTTTGGATGAAAGATGAAATTTTTTTCGGCGTTGTTTGGCATGTGCCGACTGTGGTTTGTTTACCAGTTTATGGCGCATGCCCTTAATTTTGCCTCATTTCCATTGGTACACTGATTGCTCTCTTCCATTTGATTGGCCAGTGTAGGAATTTGAATAATACATCATTTGGAATTCTTGATCATTTACAAATTACTTTTTTCAATAACCGTTTGCTTCTCTTCTGAATATTTTCGTTCATTTAATTTGCTGATTTTCTTTCTCTGTGTTGATGATTACGGCTTCGAAATATTCAACAAGGAATGTTTTTTCTGGAAGCAATGGTTCCCTTTCTACGTTTCATCGTTCTTAGACGTCGTGTTTTTCGAATGTTCATGCTGTCAATATGTGTATCGTTTTTCAATGAAAAAACAAAGCTACAAGGGGCCCGTTTTGCTGATGTTTTACAAAGTTAAAAGAATTTGCCCGGTGCTCATTTTATGTTCAATCTCTCGTTTTGGGACACCGTAGGCATCGAATGCACAGGAGACCTATAAAAAACTCGCTGTGCATCCTAAACGGTATTTGACGACGGCAAATAAAATAGTATGCACCCTAAACTCCTGGTTTACCGATTTATATTAACTTTTGATGTTTTAATTTACTAAAATGTATTAAGAATAGTATTAAAGTAAAATTAATTTTCTATGTCCCTACAATGTCTATTATGACATTGTAGGGACATAGTCATGTTTATGTTTATGTGCATATGCATGTATACAATGGGTTACCACACGTTCAAATTTCGTCTGGATTTCAAGCTCAGTTTGGACTAGTGTTTGGATTTATGCCAGTGAATGCAGTGAGAGAGAACTTTGCTTGTAATTGGAAAAACTGACATATTCAAAAAAAAATGTCATTCTGCCACTGAAAGAAAAATCGTTAACACTGTTTACATCCATTGTTGATGAAAAAGTGGCTGAATCCCCTTACCCAGGCTCCAATTCAAAACTGAAAATTAAAAGCTTTGGCAGTTTTGTTTTAATTCTGTATTTCATTACTATAATTTTGAATTATTAAACATTAAAAAAAATTAGAGCATTTCCTTGAACTCTGTGTTAGTGTTATGAAAGAGGTTTGTAGACAGTATTTAAAATTTTAAACTATATTTTGACCCCATCCAAGACCCTTCAACTCCCACCTCTCCAGTGTGCCCAGATTTCAATTTAAGAAATTATGGTAACCCTATGTATACCTACAATAACTAATTTTAATGCACTTATTTATTCATCTAACAAATAATATCTGATTAAAATTGTATTCTATAAACATAAGGTAAGTGCTCCAGTAGTGGGCCACTTGAATTTTTAAGTTGAAAAACAAGAAATTCCAACATTCCAATGAAATAAGAGATATGCCTCTGGTAGGCTGAAACCCTTATGAACTAAATACCAAAGGCACAGGTCTTTATTTCTTGTTTAGTTAGGAGCTAGAAAGTTTGTTGCTGAAGTTGGTCTCTGAGAGAAGCATTTTTAGCTCATTCTTAGTGATTTCCTTAAGAGGTAACTCTTCATTCAACTATTTTTTTAGCATACATTCTATTTGTTTTTAAAATGAATTGTTATTGATATTATTTGATTATATAATGCATGTATTATAAACTATCTTTAAATTAAATAATATTGATAATTTATGGATAGTGAAGGGTGGCCCACTTTTGGATCAATGTTTTACTAAATGCTCCAGTAGTGGGCCTAGGGAGGCCAGTACTGGAGCACATGCTTTCTCTCAAACAGACTGTTTTGTGATGTTTAATAAGAAGGTTATATCTTGTAAAGTCTTTTTATTTAATTAGATTTGCTTTATTTTTATCAGAACCAGTAGTGGGCCACATGGCCCACGTCTGATACACTAATTGTCCACTACTGGTATACTAATGGAACATTCTGACCAATTGCTTAAATAATAAATATTTTATAGTACTGTTGAGGTAAAGACTGATATTCAAGAATTAATTGGGCTCTGTAAGGAGGCAGACAATAATAACTATCGCATTGCTGGACCACTGAAAAATATTCATCACCATTTAAAAGGGCTCTTTTCTGGCTGCAGAGGCAAGATGATAAAAGAAAAAAAAAAGATTTATTCAACATAAAATATCAAGATTTAATATCCATAATGTCCCAAACAGAACTTAAAATGAAAGATAGATAATTAGCATATACCTTCAGTAAAAAATTGGCTGTTAGAGAAAAAATACAAATCTCATGTGACTAGAATCTATAAATAAAAGATTTCTCCTATATCAAGCCATTTTTATTGCATTTTTTATAGTGTATAATGTTAATGTATTGTTATTATTACTATATATAATGATTTTATTCTTTTTTCTTTGGCACAATTGACAATTCTGGGTGGCCCACTTTTGGTATGCCCACTACTGGTACATCAAAAGTTTGCTATGCCCACTTCTGGTGCACAGGAGTGATCTAAGTTTTTAATTTTTAAAAAATTATATTACAATTATTTTGATATTTCAGGTGATAATTATTTTAGATAAAAGTTGGAACAACCATAAAAAAATATAGATTAGTGTAACTTCTCAAAAGTTTAGATGATAATTGAGGAAATACCCTTAAGTGGCCCACTACTGGAGCATTTACCTTATAAAATATATAATTTTATATTCTGGTATGAAATTTTATGTTTAAACTTTTTTAAGGACTTTTTTTTAAGATCAAAGAAAAATTTTAGTTGAAAGGTTTGTCAGCATCTTCATTTATGGCATCTTTAAATCATTTTCATTTGCTATCCACTTTAATTTTTTCTACTGCATCTTTAAAGTCTTTTTTTTTTTTTTTTTCAAAAAAGTAGCTATCGTCGACTGAAAATTCCCAGATTTTTTATCAGCCCCAACTTGCTTTAGTTCCTTAGTAGATTTTTTTAATAGCTTTTCTTCAAATGCCAATTTTTTATGTTACTCCATCCTAGGTTCAAGGTATTAATACATCAGTACTTAATTTCAAGGAACAAGTGGTCAGTCTAAAGTGCTCAATGCAAATGAGCAGATTAGCACCCACCAGGAGTCGGGGATAACAAACGTCTGAGCACATTCCAATCGCGGGGCCCCCGCCCGCTCAATTCCCCTGTTATCTGACATTTTTTAACATAAGGTGTCGCTTTCCAAGAGAAAAAAAATTGGGGTTTGTTCTATACCCTCTTTTTAAAGAGGTAGAATTATCATAATAGCTAGGTGCATCTAAAAAGTGATTATTGCTGTAGGCAGGTTTGAGTGAATATGAATTCTGCCAGGACCAAAGTAAATATAATTATAGGCAGGTTTATCTTTATAGATAGTATCTTTATACACAGCTTTTACTGTATTAATCTGTGGACAAATTTAAACGCTGATGGATTCAAAGTTATTTTTATGGCATGTTTCATTTCATAAATTCCTTTGCTGTACTGTTTTAAGCATTCTTGTTAAAATAAATTCATATATTTTATTGAAACATCTTTTAAACAATCCTACATGTTTTAGAGTAGACTTTAATCATTTTTTTTAATTTAGAAATTTTAGGTGTGGAATCCCCACCTGAAAGTGTTGCATCCAGTTGTGCTATAAAAGGATATCCCTGGAGCTTCAAGAATAAATATTATTCTTCAAAGATAAATCTTTATGCTTTGGAAGAAAAAGCAGAATTAGATTCTGCTTTCTGTGATAGCATCAAAGCTGTCATTTTTTATTTTGACAGTCAAAAGGTGAGCTAATTTGTTAGTTTATTCTGTCCTTTAATATATCCCTTTGTTACAATTTATTCTGTTTATATATGTTCATTGGGTAGACAACTTTAAAAATTTTTAATTGTTGCTAACTTTTATTAATTCTCTGTCAGACATTTTAATGGAAACTACTAATGAGATTTATTACTTTGCCAGCTAAAACTATTTCCAGAAAAACTCCGATATGAAATGTTGTTTAAAGTTTTCAGTGCGAAGCCCTTTCGCTCTGCTTTAGCTTGCCAACCTTGCTGCCAAGCAGAAGGCAGATTGGTGACGTCAGAACATTTGTTTCAGTTGCGCAGGAATGTTTCAATATGTGTTTTGTTCTTCAGGATTCGTTATGTTTTTGTTTCGCGCTTCAGCGCTGCGATTTTATTGGTTAGGTATGTGCTATGTACGCTTTCATTGGTTGATTTCTTCGAATTTGAATAAAACTTTGTTTAAAATTCTACATTTTGATTTTTGACAGATAGGGTAATGCACTTGTTTCATGTGACGACGTAATGAAAAATGGCTTCAAATAAATGGACCTTATGCACCGTTTGGGTTCGAGAGTATAAAAAAACAGCTGTGGAGGAATAAACAAAATGATCAGCCTATAAGCGACTCAGAAATAAAAGCAGTTCTGAGTTAGCTGTTTAAGATTGACCAATGGCTGCCTCCGGCAGGTCACGTGTCGGAGGATGTGATGTCACATGCATAAGGTCCATTGACAATAAATAAAATTTAATAGATTAACATTTTTCTGTGTGTTTCACTTATCAATGACAAAGCAAAGTTCTTCGCTCATGTTCACTCTCACGAAGGAATGTTTTGAGGTAAGAATTCATTTTGGAATTTGTTTTTTAAAAAAACTTTGATTCATAACATTCAATGAACAAGTGTAGCTACTAGTTTCCCGCTTTGCTGAAAGCGAAGCCACTGAAGTTTTTTTAACTTTAAAAAATTTGCCCGAAACAAACTTGCAATGCCGCAGGCAGCAATAAAATACTCACCGCGCACCCAAAACAAATGTTCTCACATCGCCAAGCCATCTTGCTCTTGGTGAAAAAAGTTGGCGAAGTAGAGAGAAACGGCTTTGCACTGTAAACTTTACTTTTACCAAAATGTTTCCTGAATACCTATAAGTTTTAAAGCCATTGATTCCTTAGCATTTTATTTGATTCATTTTCTTTTAATAATGGTTTTATTTAAAATTTTATTTTTCTAAAACAATACCAGAAAATTTCAGATGTTATTAGTTTATTTCATTTTAAAATTTCTTGTAATTTGTCTGCCTGAATTAAATGCAATTTGTGAATGGAAATGTTGCATACATCATTTCCTTTTGTATAGTGTAACCCAGTTTAATGTAATAGTAAATTAATTTTTATTCCATGCAAGTGGCAAATTTGAGAAAAAAAATTGATTACAATATTCCATAATATTTATAATAATGAATTATCAATGAAATATTTAAAAGTAATTAAAATTTTTTAAAAAATTACTTTTTATTACAGTAATAAAACTGTGTTTTTATAAATTGTTTTTAGTATATTGATTTTGTTGATATATCCAAGTGTTTCATCTGATGATGTTATTTCTTATTTGCAGCAATCTAGTTTTGATGATGTGTTGAGTTGGTTACTATTCCTGAAGGATATTGATGCTGAGGTTCAGTTGCTGCTATGCAATAATTGTCTTGAAGAAAACAGTAATCCAGGTACTAATGTCAATCTTGGAAATTTTTTCTTTTATTTTTACAATGTTTTAAACATTTTTTTTTAAACTTAAAAAGAAACTTGCATTAAATGAACCTTTTTGATAAAATAAATTAGGAATAAAAAGTTTCAGTATATGTATACATAGTTAATTTATATTACTTGTATTGTTATTATAAGTTTTGCAGATAAAGTCTTTGATGGAGGAAATACAGTACTTTTGTCATTAATTTATAATCATTTCTCCAAAACTTCACTTAAATTTGAAACAATTTTTTAATCTCACGCACAGCCCTACCATGCTTCTTCAGCCAAAATTGGAAAATAGAGTTAAAAGTGAGATTGTAATGGCTTTTGTTTGATATAAAAAAAAGGATTAAAAACAATTTACAAATGAATCGGAAATAAGACTTCAATGATTATGTTTTTTGTATTTCTTCTTTGTTTAAGTATAATGTATTCACCAAGTGGTTGAGTAATAAATTAAATTTTATGTTTAAGAAGTGTGAAAAATGATTCGTAAGAGCAACATATAATATTTTACTCCGGTAAACCTTCCTTTGAAAAAGTTTATTTCTGTTAAATGTACCTAATTAGAGATTCTAATCTTCAGTTTTCATCTACCTCTTTAAAATGTGGAAATTCTTGCTGTGATTAGTAAGTAATGTGTAATTAATTTTTTCCTTATTTCTACCAGCTCTGGGAAGAAAAAATATCCTTAAGTGGTGTGTCGAAAATCAGTTTGAATTGGTGGAGTTAAATCCAATACCAGATAGTGAAGAAGAAGAAGGTAATTTTGATATTAATTGAATTTGTTTTCATAGTAACATTCAAATGTTTTTAATTCTCTATTATTTGTTTTTTAATTGATCATAATTTAGACGTATTTGCTAATAAAAACCATTTAAGTCATGTTGATATTTTAGATAACTTTTACAGTGCTATATTGCAATCATATTTTTTAAAATTTTGTCTAGAATTGTTTATTCTTGAATTCTCCCTATAAAATCTCTTATTTTGTCTTGCTGGAGACGTTTGTTCAATTGTAATTATAAAGTGTTTGCTTGCTTTAAATTTTGGTTATTAAAAAATATTTTGTCTGTTTAAGTAACTGTATTTTTTGTTTCACATATACTTATGTTTTTTTTTATTTAATTTGTAATGTGTTTTATTGGGACTATTTGGCACTGAATTTGCAATTTCTTGATACTGATAGGATTTATTATTTTTATTAAAAAATTTTTTATTACTAGCTACGCAATGATTTGCAAAAAGTCAGTTCCAAAGGATTTTTAAAAAATGAGTTCATTTGTGAAAATATGTGCGACTATTGGCATTTTCCAACTTTCTCTTTTCACTTTTTGTTTTATATTAATTATATTGAATTATTGGATATAATCTATATTGATCATTTGCATGTAAAGGAAATACACTTTTTATGCTAGTTTTCTACATTTTTTTTTCAAATCGATGATTTATTAATTTATAAATTAATTGGACACAGTTAAGTAGTCGAAACCAATTACTATTTGATGAATTTCAGATTCACTTTTGCTAACCTTACTGAAATGTATGTTGTTTCTCATGCAAAACTCAGCAAATTTAAATCCATCATTGCTTATTATGCAAAACATTGGAACTTTATTTCTGATTTTTATTTCATTAAATTTTCCATATTTCAGATGAAGAACCTTTCAAAGGCGCAAAAGGATATGGCAGAGTTGTTGAAGCTTTACAGTCTTATGCATGGGCTAATCTAGTCATGGAAGGTAAATATATAACATTTTAATTTATATTCTTATTTCAATAAATGAATTGTACTAGACAAAAATCCATGAAAAAAAATATATCATAGGCTTCATACTTCTTTCAACCAGTTCATTTTGATATTATTCTGATGCAGATAGGTTTTATTAAAAATATAATATTTTATTTAATATGATGTTTTATTTAAAATATAATAAGTCCTACTTTTCACTTTCTTAAAATCATTTCATGAGTAATTATTTCTATAGTAATATGAAACATTTCTTTTATAAAAAAATATGAAAAAACAGGGGAAAAAAAATTTAGGTTTACTGGATTTTTTTTCATATATTCTTGTTGTTTACTTTGGATTATGCTGAGTCAATCCAAAGGAATTTTTTAGAAAACACCATAGTATAACTAAAAATAACTACCTCACTTAAGAATGATCCCATAAGAATTTATATATACATTCATTTATGCTATCCATACAAAATGTTATTTTTAATATTGTTTTGTTATCAATTTTGATGGTTTCTTTTCATGTGTGTTATAGAATGTTATTGAAAACTCATAAACTAAGACAAAATAAATTAAATAAATTTCTTATGTGAAAAAAGCATATCTAAAATTGCATGCAAAAGTTGAATCTGCACCGTAATGAATGAATACGTATCCATTCCCTACACATAATTTTCCTGCTAAAATTTCGGTTATTTTTTCATGAAGCCACAATCACCCCTGGTAAATCATATAATAAAAATAAGGCAGCCTTTATAAAAATATTTTAATTTAATTTAATACCATTAATAAAGGACTCCTTCCATTATTTTATGTGGTGACATTGTAGGAATTAGATATGTGCATGGTATGTAGCTGGCTCCAATTATATCAATTCCTTATTACAAAAATAAATTTATTTTCCAACATTCAAATACAACAACATTTTCACCCTATGAACCGCGCCTGATCCCGTGTCGACGATTTCGAAAATATAAGAGAAGAAGTTGAAGTAATCGAACGAATCAGTTTCGATTACGATTAAGATTAGTTTCAGATTACGTCGCACTAGATCAGGATCGGCCCATAGGTTACAAGTATTTGTATTCACTACAAAGTATCCCCCCAGTGACGAAGGAAACGAAACTCACTGGGTAGTGGATGCAATCATAACGTAAGTAAGTAATACAAGTAAGAACAATTTGAACAATAAGAATTTTTTTAGTTACATAAAAAATTAATTATAACATAAAAAATTTTGCAAACATTTTCCTTAAATTTACTCGCACAGTCTTTTAGGAAAATGAACATGTCTCCCATATCTAGTTATTCTCACATTAGAAAGGTTTTCATTACTTTCCTGCGATTTTCTGTTTGAGAATTGATTTTGAATCACTTTTGGTGTTGCTCTGGGAGAAATTGTCTCTGAAAATTCGTAAGCAGGTTTGCATCTGTCTATAGTGACAGTTACATTACGGCCATTTAAATCAATGACAAGATTTTTATCTGTTCGACTTTTGACTATGTGAGGTCCAGAATATTGCGGAGTTAAAGGAGGTCGAACTTTATCAATTCTTAGAAATACATGTGAACAAGATTTCAAAGATGGATTTACAAAAAATTTATCATTACCGTGATAAGTGGGATTAGTTGGATTAAGTTTCCTCATCATTAAAATGAGGTTGGATACATAAGTGGGTGTTGCAGTTGCATTTACAATAGAATCATCTCTTAAAAGATCAGATGGTAAACGCAATGTAGTTCCGTATACAAGTTGAGAACTAGTAGCATTTAGATCCCTTTTGATTTCAGTTTACAATCCTAACAAAACCACGGGTAATGTCTCTGTCCATTTTAAATTTTCGTGAGCCATGAGAGAACTCTTAAGGTGTCGATGTAATCTCTCAATCATACCATTTGATTGAGGATGGTAAGACGCAGAATGTATCCTATGACTACCTATCATGTTTGTGAGTTCACGAAAAAGTGTGGATTCAAAATATCTACCTTGGTCGGTAGTGATTGTTAATGGAGTTCCAAATCTGGATATCCATCCATGTACAAGCGCATCTGCAGTTGTCTCAGCTGTCATGTCAACAGTAGGTATTACCTCGGACCATCTAGTAAATCTATCTATAATTGTAAGACAATATTTCTTACCTTCAGAAATCAGAAGCGGTCCTATGTAATCGAGGTGAATGTGAGAAAAACGAGCATCTGGTTCAGAGAATGTGCTTGAAAAACGAGCATCTGGTTCAGAGAATGTGCTTAGTGGAGCTTTGGTATGCTGAAATACCTTTGCACGCTGGCATTTAGTACAAGCACGAATTCTATCTCTAATATCAGATTTCATTTTTGGCCAAATGAATCGTTTGGATATTAAATTTGAGGTAGCTGATGTGCCAGGATGAGATAGGAAATGCACATTTTCAAATACAATTTGCCTATATGCTTTAGGAATAAAAGGTCTTGGTTGATTAGTTGACATATCACAAATTAGATGAATATCCTCCAAGGGAAAATAATGTTTTTCTAACTTTAAAGATGAGTTAGATTCAAGTAGTTGCTCTAATTCAGAGTCATTTAGTTGCTCTTGAGCAATTTTTTTATAATCCAAGTTTGGAGGAGCTGTGATAGCATCGATTTCGATTCGCAAAAGCGTGTCTGCAATTATATTATCTTTACCATTAACATGACGGATGTCAGTTGAAAATTGGGAAATATAATCTAAATGTCTAAGCTGTCGAGGGCTACATTTTTCTGGTTTTTGTTTAAATGCAAAAATAAGGGGTTTCTGATCAGTATAAATAGAGAAATTCCTACCCTCAAGCATATGACGGAATTTTTTTATAGATGCATAAATTGCATACAATTCGCGATCGTAGGTGGACCAGTTTCTTTGACTTTTACTTAGCTTCATCGACAAAAATGCAATTGGTTCCCATTTATCGCCGGACAATTGCATCAATGAACTTCCTATAGCAAGGTCTGATGCATCCATCCAAAGACTTAATTGCGCACCAGGAATAGGGTATTTAAGCAAAATAGCATCAACAAGTACTTGTTTGGCTAAAGTAAATGCTTTTTCAGTTTCTTCAGTCCATTGGAGAGTATTCTCTGTCTTTTTAGAAGGGTGAGGAGATTTCCTTTTATTTTGATGACCTTCTAAGAATTTATTCAGTGGGGCTAAAATGTGAGCAGCTCGAGGAATGAATCGTCTATAAAAATTGTACATGCCCAAAAATCTGCGTAGTTGAGTTAAATTTTTAGGCATGGGAAATTTTTGAATAGCTTCAACACGGTCTGGCAATGGTTGTAAACCATTTTCTGATATTTGATATCCCAAAAATTCCAAACTAGATTCTCCAAATTTACATTTTGAATGATTAATTGTTAAACCGTAATAACACAATCTCTCAAATAAAGCTCTTAAATGAAGCATGTGCTCCTGAGGACTTTTACTTGCAATTAAGATATCATCAATAAAAGAATAGACACCGTCTAAGTCCCTAGTTACTTCATCCACAAACCTTTGAAATGTAGCAGAAGCATTACATAACCCAAATTGCATACGCGTACTCTCAAACAGTCCGAAGGGAGTAATTATTGCAGTTTTGGGTATATCCTCTGGGGCTATGGGAATCTGGTGAAATGCTTTAACAAGATCAATATGTGAAAATATTTTACTACCATGCAATTCACTCGTAAAGTCTACAATGCATGGAATAGGATATCTATCCTTAACTGTTTGTGCATTTAACGCACGGTAATCACCTACCGGACGCCAATCTAATGATCCCTTTTTTGGAACCATGTGTAATGGTGATGCGTAATTACTACTTGACGGACGGACGTGTCCCAAGTCGAGCATTTGCTGAAATTCCATTTTTGCAATTTTCAGTCTATCAGGCGCTAGACGTCGCGCTTTAGCAAAAACAGGGGCACCTTTGGTTTGTATATGATGCATTACATTATGTTTGACTGTTTGGTCTAAACAAGGAGATTTTGTTAAGTTAGGAAATTCACTTAATAATTTAGTATACTGATTATTACCACAAATAGTTTTTATAGATACAACATCAGCACTTTTATAAATAGCATGACATTTTAAATGAGTATTATTATCATACAAACAACGCTTTCTAAGATCAGCATTTAAATTAAAATGATATAAAAAATCTGCACCAATAATTGCTTTTGAAACATTACAAATATAAAAAGGAAATACAAATTTTCTTCTTAATCCTAAATTCAAAGATAATAATTTTTTTCCATAAACAAAAATTGGAGAGCCATTAGCGGCTTGAAAAGTCTGGATAGGTGCCAAGTTTCTTTCATTTTTATTAGCTGGAAAAATAGAACAGTCACTTCCGGTATCAATAAGAAACTGTTGGTTTAAATTTTTATCTAAAATAAATAAGCGACATTGATTTGATGACTCAGAGGGCAAAAAGTTCGTCGCCGCTACTCCTGCCCCTCCACGTTTCCCGAAAAGGAACATGGCTGCATACATTTGCGAGCGTTCTTATTGAAAGTTTTATGATACCAACAAACATCATTCGATTGAGAAGGGCTGCGCTGTCGAAAGCGAAAGTCAGCTCGTTTACGAGAATTATTTCTCAGTCTGCGATCGGCACTTCTTGATCGACGTAAAGAAGCAACTTCTTTGCAAAGTGCTTTTATTTCTTCCAGAAGTTCTGACTGAGAGGCATTATTTACTTTTTCACAGGAATTAGAGCTCGAAATTTTGCTTACCTCGGGTGGTGTAACTTCCATGATTCTATCTGCAATTTCCGCAGCTTTAGCGGCATTTAGAGGGCTAATTGCTAGAAGGATAGATTGTACGTTTTTTGGCAGTTGTTGTAGAAATAATTCCAGTAGAAGAGTATCCGAAATTTGATGATTCTCGGCACGCCTTTGCATAACTCGGAGTAAATCAGTCGACTTTCGGTCACCTAACTGCTCGCCGGCAAGAAGACATCTTATTTCTTGGGATTTCGATTCACCGCACCTTTTAATAAGTTCCTCTTTCAGTTGCTTGTAAGGATCGTCTTTGTCAGGACAAGTGATTACATCTCGAACTATAGCTGCTGCTTCTGGAGAGAGGTGAGCTACACAGTAGTTGTACTTGGTTGCACTGGCTGTTATCGGTTTCGGAATTGCAAGCTGAAATGTTGCCTCGGCCATTATAAAGCAAAGTTGAGGGTCTCCGAAATTAAATGGAGGCATCTTGACGGCAGAATTTTCTTCCATGATGAAGAATTAAAACGGAAACAGCTTAGAACAGCAATAGCAGGCGTTGGAAGTTTGCTTATTGGCGCGCGTTGCGTGATTTCTTTACTAGGGTCACCATGTAGGAATTAGATATGTGCATGGTATGTAGCTGGCTCCAATTATATCAATTCCTTATTACAAAAATAAATTTATTTTCCAACATTCAAATACAACAACATTTTCACCCTATGAACCGCGCCTGATCCCGTGTCGACGATTTCGAAAATATAAGAGAAGAAGTTGAAGTAATCGAACGAATCAGTTTCGATTAAGATTAGTTTCAGATTACGTCGCACTAGATCAGGATCGGCCCATAGGTTACAAGTATTTGTATTCACTACAACATCATTCATACCCTAGCATGCACTACAGGATTAAATGTGAATGCTTTTGCTCCTTTTATGGATTTCTGCATAATTATACTTTTATCATGGAATGTCTTAATAGATTATCAACAGGTTAAAAAAATTATCTAAACCTGGCCGCAGTTTCCAAAAATTCATTTCAGGAAAGTGATCAGGATTAAATTTTCTTAATAATTAATTTAGGAAAGCGATATATGTGATATTTATCAGAAAATTTTATTCTAATATTGCTTATTATTACACAAATATGGAATTAGCTGTGAACAAAATGGAGAGAGATTAAAAAAAAGAATTTTTATTGTGTCTTATAGGAATAAATTTTATATGATTTAATAAAAAGAATCTATCTTTTATGAGCATGAATATATAAATGTATGAAATGACATGTATCTAAACAAAATTATGCTGCCATTTATTAAAAATCAACATCGGCAATATGGAAGGCAAAGGTAGATTCTTTTTGTCGTGAGATATAAGGAAAAAAGCATTTTGTCCTCTATTTTCATTAGGATTAGAGCAACAAGAATGAAAGAGGATGGAAAAGACTGCCGATAAAGAGAGCTTTCCTGCAAGGGGTAGCATGCATAGGTTGAAAGGAACTTTGAGCGAGGGGGGGGAATCAAATTTCATCTCCTAACTTCTAAGCAAATGCAACTATCAAAAAAGTTTAAATACAAAATTTGTTCATTATGATAAGACGATAATTCGTCTGATTTGAATTTTCTTTCTATTTTCAATTGTAAAGGAATTATGGGAAAATGAAAATTTCAACCCTCCACTATTTCCACCCCCTTTGAGCTGGACAGCCCATCTACGAACTGGGTCAAGAATTTCACTATCCTTTCAACATATCCCAGGCTGGTTAAAATCAATTCAAAATTACTCTCATTATCGTGTTCACAAGAAAATATGGGCAAAAGCGCTATATATATATATAATAATAATCTCACTTAATTTCATTTCAAATTCTAATATTATATATTTTAAAATCTTAATGTATTCCAAAATCACTTTTCTAAAACTCCAGTTTCATTCTTTTCCCGCGCTGGAGGTATATTAAATCTCTCGTTTGGCATATTTATTACTAAAAGAATATTTTAATCGCTTCCATGTGCCCACCAAAAATAATGACGCGTCTCCTTGGCGCTAGACTTTTTCCCCTAAAACTCTTACATGATTTATTAAAAATAGCCATTATTCCCTTCACTTTGATCATGTGGTTATATTGTTATTCCTTATTTGAGAGAATCGGGGATTTTCTGTACTCACTTTTTACTGAAAATTTCAACTAAGATGTTGGTATGCCCTTCACTCTCCAAAATATTTTTATAATAAAGGAAAATTAGAATTCAACTCGGCCTGTTTAATCATTTCACGTCTACAACAGCGAATACATTTTATATATATATAAACTTTTGAATGAAGGGTGGTTTTGGCTTGTAGGGGTCATGATCGGTGAAGATCTGCAGAAATTTTCTGGAAGTTGTGTCATGAGAACCATTGCAATTGGTAGACTTCCTATAAGAAATCTTCCTAATTTGCATTGCATGATCTTGTAATATAACCAGCATTCTGAAATTGTAAAATAATGGAATGCCACATGAATGAAGGAATATCTTAGTGAAGAAATGTTTAGTTATTTTACAGGCTTCAATCATAAGTTTTATAATATTTTACTTATCTTTTTAGAAGAAAAGGCTTCTGCCTGTGCGAAAGAACAGACGGAAGAGAATTCAGCAACACCAAAAGAAGATGGATGCAAAACAATCAAAGTAGAAGGTCAAGGTGAGAATATTATATGAAATCAAATCACACATTGAAAACAATATTGTAACTTGTTTCCACTTAGAATGGAATACCTAAAAATAATAAATGCAGATTTAGTAATATAAATAATGCATTTTCTAATTTTTTTTAATGCAGAGGTCTATGAAGTTAATTTTATATTTTGAAGTTCAGTTGCTCATTTAATGTTGATTTTTTTATCCTAAAAATTACTGCAAAATACTAACATCCAGATAAAGTTAATGTATGTATGTAATAATTTCACTTTTTCCATTTTTTAAAAACACTTCTTAACTTTTAATTCTTGAAATTATTTCTACTTAAGCTCTAGTATACGAATAAATGTCACTGTCACTCGCTGAGATCTGGATTCAACTGCTCTAAAGCGTTCGGGAATTCTGCCATTTCTCAGCAGTATAAAAATGTTTGACGGCAACCCTTTTGCTTTTTTGTAATCGTGTAAAACACTTTGAAAGATCTTCTGCCTTCAAGCATGTTTTTCTGAACAATAGAATTTTTTAATCAAAATGAATTATCCTTCAAATATTTAAATCCCTCTATTCTACCTGGAAACCAACATGGATTTTCGTCTTTATGTGGATTAAAAAGAAATTAAATCGACTATGACCTGCTTATTTAGAATGATGTTTCATGTATTTATTTCATACTTCTTATGTATTTGAAACAATCTGTCTACCAATAAAAAAAATGAATTTTGATTTTGATCCCTAACCTTAGGAGTTTTTTTTTTTTCAGACAATTAGAATTTTCTCACAATCCACAGCTTAGAATAACTTATATCATCGAAGTTTTTTCTTTTTGTAAGATTTCCTATGACAAACTTCATATACATTTTAGCTGTAAGTTCTTAGTTTAAAAAAAATAAACTTATTTTTTCTGTTCATGGCCTATATCACATGCAGTGATGTTACTCTTTTCGATACAACAAAGAGTCTTCCTCACCACCACTCTTTTTTGTCAATTACTGTACAGTAAAAAATAAATTTGCTTTAACTAAAAAAAAATCTTTTTTTGCAAAGGAAACGTATTCTATACTTTTGTTCCAAAGTTTGTGGCAGTATTGCCAGTGACATAATGACTGGATTTTATACCTCGGCAAATTTGTCCAAAGCTTTAATTACCAGTAGAATGATTTTTAACAAAATAAGACATATGGAATCATTTATTATAGAGTTAAAATACTCCTTTAACCCTTCGAGGGTGGCCGCATGTTTTCCATGCGGTTCTATCTGGCCAATGTATGTGGCTCCTGAGGGATGGCACACTTTTTCCAGTTAAGCCTAGTTGCATTAAAGCTAGTATCACGCTGATGTGACAGTCAGTAGCTAAAAGCCACAACAGCCGGCACGTATTTGTGACATTCGGAGAGAATGTGCCAAGCAGCTGGCACGCCTGCCTGACACTTGTCCCCAAAGGGTTAATTGCTTGATTGAAATTAATTAATATTGTTCAGTCAATTAGTTTTATTGTCACTTCTTGATGGTAGTAATGTAGTTGTGTAAGCTTATTTTAATTTAATCTTTGTCTTTATTTATTTATAAACTTATCCTTGCTTCTGTTTCTTATTGCAGAGCTTGATCTGGAAGAAAAATGGTTGAATGATGTCTTGAGTGGGGAGGATCCTGGTGGGGAATCATTTGAAGCACTCTTTGCAAAATTTGCCAGTATGAAAGGTACTTGATTTTTTAAGAATATGTATTATAGATTAATTGAGTGATTAAAGGTAGAACTTAAAATGCAACTTGCAACAATTCAGTTACATGATGGCTTGGAATAATATATTTATGATAATGTAGTTAAAATGATTAAACAAAGCATAATTGCAGTGCCTAAAATTATATATTTTTAAAAATAATTTTAATAATTTATTTTTTTAAACTTTTTCTGATATCTGAGTATGTTCTCCCTTTCCCTGAATTGCTTTTTGTAGAGTGCTTTAAATTAATATTTAAATCTAAATCCTCAAGAACAGAATTTTCATAAAACAAAAATGTAACCTTTTGTTATAATTTTTAACTTGCTTGTGAATAAGTAGCAATGGTGCCAAATTTGGAGGCTTTCCAAGTGAAAAAATATAACAAAAAAAATGATAAGCAAAGTTGCATTTACCTTCAGGAAAAGTATTGCTAGCATTTTCATGTGGAGAATGGTGCAAATTATGTCCTACAAAATAAATTTAGGAATGAAACTGTTTTGGTATTGTATGTAAAAGACAGGTTTAAATTGGTCATGTTTCATAGAAACATAAACTAGGAATTTAAACATAGATATACTGCAATAAAGACAGTTGACAGCTCTTTTTCAGAATTCATAATCAGTCCCCTGAATTTAAACAGCCATTTTCATCAAAAAATTCTGCTACCATTAAAAAAACATTTTTTTTTTAAAGAAATTTTAATATTTTGAGCATTTCTTGATTTGCCTCTTGTGTTCTGTAGCAAAAAAAAAAAAAAAAAAATAAATTGTTTTATTCATTTTTATGAGTTGTCATAATAAACTGAATGTTATGTTTGAGAAAATGCTATTCAAATCGGAATATTTACGAAATTTTGCTGGTGTTGAAAAAATCTTGTCTTTATAAAAATGATAATTTTTTGTAATATCTGTACTTTTTTATACAATAAATATAAATACTTTGTTCAAATTAAGATAGTGCAAGGTATCTGTTTTGTGTGAAATATGTTAGGAATAGCACCAGGAATATAATTTTAGTTCTGAAAATCAGATTCTGAGATTTTATGATGAATTTTGAATAATTTTTTTATTTTGAAGTAAATAAATGAAGTTTCATCAAGTGAGTGAATCTTGTTTGTGAAGAAATAAGCTTTGAATCAAAATATTTTTCAGATAGAGCATCTGGTCTTAATGGTGATGAAAGGAAAAAGTATGCTGAAAAGGTAAGTTACTGAAATTTGTAATTAGACTTAGAAATGCTGTTTGCTCTTAGTAAAAGTGGTACAGTCTGACATTGGTAAAATTCGCGTGTAAAATCAAAGTCTTTATTTATCATTTTTTATGGGTTTCAAATCATGTAGTTTTTTTTATGTTAATTTTTTCCCAACATTTTTATTTTCCACTTTATGTTTAAATATAGTTTAGTCATTTTTTCAGCAAAATTTATTCTACCTCATAAACTAGATTCTTAATTTATATTGCTATTTCTTATTTCACATAAATTGTAAAGCATTTTTCACATTATTTTCATAGACAGAAAAATTTCTCTATTAGCTTGTTTATTACCATTCCAGATCTCTTTAATTGGAATTGTCTATCGAATCATAATTCAAAATGCTATTAGCTTTGAATCCTTTTCTCTATTATTATACTTATAATGGCAGATATTAATAATAAATTTTAAAATATTTCTAAATAATAAATGTTGATTAATTGAAATAAGGAGTTATTTTTCATTAATTACATAATGTTAATTCATTTATTAATATTGAAATCGAAGATTATTCTGATATTTATTAAATGAAGTTGTAATTACAGTTCTCTTATTATAATAACGCTTCTTAGCATCCATATTTACATATTTCCCCCTTTTTAAATTTTTATCACATACGGTAAATTCTCGATTATCCGGCATTCAAGTATCCGGAAAGCTCAACTAACTGGAAAAATTAGAAAATGAGTTTTTCTATAAAATTTACATCTGCGCACCAAAATTTAGCATGCACACACCATTTCATTCACGCTGACAATTTATTTCTGGAATACAACATTCGCTCCGCATGGGGGGGCGTAGAAGGGGGGAAAAAGCAGTATATAGTACTGTAATGTACAACAGACTTGTTATATTGGGGGGATTCTAAAGCAAAAGTGAGAACCAAAAAAAAATAATAAATAGGTCCTCACCTTTCGCCGAAAAACGAAATCGACAACCCCCCACCCAAAAAAAGGTAAAGGAACAGAATCGATTAAAAAAAAAGCTCATGGGGGGTTACTCCATACCGCTAAGACTCTTTCTTTCCCTTTATTTATCTACTCTCTGAATACCGGCAGATGTTAATTCAGATTACGTAATATCAAGTGCAGGAGAATTAGAGGCACACGTATTGCGCAATAACTCTTGCAATCTTCTAAAAGATAATTAGTTTTGATATTCAATCTGGGATTTGTTAGGATCACTTAAAAGAGTTTTATTATGCTTGCTGAGTAGAATATTTTTCAATTTCGTCGGCTATTTTTATATGTTTATATTTTTACAATCTATATTTACGGTAAAAATTCGGTTACAGGTCAATTTTTTTTTAAAAATCATTAATGTTAAATTAAAATCTTTATAATATGCTTTGTAAATACAATGTTATGGAAGTTAGAGAAGTATTCTTAAAAATTATATTTAAGGCACATTTCAAAATGTCAAAAACAAATTATTTGGCCGAAAAAGTCTTTAAAAAAAAAAAAAGGCTACAATCTACCCCCCCCCCCCCAAACAATTTTTCCCGTCACACTCTACTATCCGGAAATCAGAGTTTCCCGAGCATACCGGTTAGTTAAGCTTTTACTGTAACATATATCAAATAAATCAGACAAAATAATGATATAGTAGATATTGCTGCAAAATCAGTCGATGACTTCTATGAGTCTATCTCTTATGCTGATGTGCAATCCTGCATTTGTAAAGGGTTTCTCCAGAACTAGCAGGCAATGGATCCTCAAGATTGAAAACAGACTACACCCTGTGGAATTTGTTTTGCACCATGGTCTTCTTCTATGAACTGATGGTGGGATGTTATTCTGACTTAGCCCCAAATTAGAAACTCATAAGCATGTACTTTTTAAGCCACCACCATTGACTTGCAACCACAGTGGAAATACATTTGACTCTCTCTAACCCGACACCTGTTACTCCGACACTCCCACTAGTCCAACACACTTGTTGGAACATGTTACTTGGTTATGAGTCATTCTTTCCTGTTCAAATTTGAAACCTTCCCACTTTCAATACATGTGTTTTCTATTGACCCTCTATAGTCTGGACACTCTATAATCAGACAGGTGTTCGGGCTCATATGTGTTGGATTAGAGATAGTCTACTGTAGTTTAACTGTCTGACATATTTCGGTTAAATGTTTATCTCTTGATTCATTGCATCTTAAACACTTTAATTCAGTCGTTTGTGATCTTCTGTTTTTAATAGAACGGAAACTACATCTTCATCTTTCCATTTATTTAAACGGGATGCTTAATATTTAATGTATTGGCAAGATTTTTTCGTATTTTAATCGTGTTTCTCAGATTCTATAATTACTTGTGTAATTTGGTTTGCAATCTAATTTTCATATTTTTAACATGATTGCACAGCCTTTTTAAGATGTAACTGTAGGGCTCTGTGCCTGGTTTCGGAGCATTTTGTCCAGAGATTGGATCCTGCACCAAGATAATATTCACATACTTACTTGCTTACCCAAATGCCGTTTGTCATACTTGGTGCCATTTGCAATTCCATTGCACAGTTTTATCAGCAATGTTTGGGCAGTAGTAGTTAACAATTCAAACGTTTTGATAATTTGAAATTCTACATATATATGAATGCTCTTCCACTGGGGGAGGGGTCACAAATGAGAAGCCGCCAGATAAGTATGCAAGTTCTTGCTTCCCTGATGGGTATTGTATCGGGGGGGGGGGGCCCTCCTCTAGTGATAGTACATACCTCTTGCAGGAGGAGTTTGGGCCATTGCCAGTCATGGCCACTAGGACTCCAGCCTCAGTACTCGAGCTATTGCAGCAACTGTCATTCAGAAGACCCGAGTGCCAAGGCAGGGCGGGGGGTCCAGTTTTCTTTTTGTATATAAATACTATTTAATTGTTCAACGTACATTTTTCTTTATTGAACAATCCTGTATTTAAGTGGTACTTTGTTTTGCTTAATTGAATAGGCTGCATATTAAAAATTAAGACTGACTTTTTTTTTCCTCAGGTTGCTATTGCCTTTTGGCGAGCCATGGGTGGTGACGAGGATGAAATTGAAGGTCTTGATAGTGATGAATAACACCATGTGTTTCTCATTGTACATATTATGTATAAAGTATATTAAGTGTGCAATAAATGTGAAGTTTCTTAAATTGTTTTCTGCTTTATTCTAGAGGATCTGTAACAATTATTTTTTCCCCCTATAAGCTATACAAGAGTAACCAAAACCTCCCAAACCAGCTCTGTAGAGAAAAATGTGTGGTAGCACATAATGCTTGTGGTGATTTTCATTAGGCTTTTCAATGCAAAAATTTATTGATGTTGTCGTACAAGATATGTGAGCTATTTGGTATGTTGTAAATTACTACTTATTGGGGAATGATATGAAAAAATTTCATGGTAAAAGATGTAATCGAGCATCAGAGGTGTGGAGTTGCCATCATAATTTAAATACTTAAAAGATATGCAACAAAATTAGAAAAATTTCTCTGCCTAACCTTATAGTTTTGATAAAAAGGATCACAATATGAAAGTTCCAAATTAGATTGTGATAAATGAACCAATTAGCTGACTTAAAGCGAATGCAGTGATTTAAGTCATGTCTACTAATTTTGTACACTTAAGTCATGATTAATTAGTCTCTGAAGTTGAGACTAATCAAGTATTTTTGGGATGAAATTGGCTGTTGGCTCATAAAGATAAAAGACGAGGAAACAAATCTTACGATTTACTTTACAAGAAGAGAAAAAATCACTTTAAAAATCCTAAATATATAATGAATGGTCTGACTGGGGAGCAAAGGTATCCAGCTTTAACATTTTTTGAAGGTTTTGTTTTATTAAAGATTAAAATAGTATTTGTTGGTATAACTTCCAGTGGTTTTAGTCACAAACTAAGCAGTGCCGGGAAGCTCTAACCAGGGTGACAAAAATCGTATTGTTTTAAGGATGTGTTTGCAATTTTTTTCTTGTAAAAAAAAAAAAGCAGTGCCAGAATGGGGTTGCGGTTCCACTACACCCCTAGTCATGCACGGCCAACAAGTAAGGTATTTTGTTGATGAAGCAAACAGAGTGGCAACTCCTTCTAGTTGAGAGTCCCTAGCTTGCTATTGAGGAAGAAAACAAAAAAGTAGAAGGTAAATCGGAAGGAAGACAAAATTCCTAAGGTACCTTGGGATCACGATGCCTGTCACACATACATATGTGCCTCTGAGAGCCTTCTCAGTGGTGAATCGTGCTATTTTTAACTGTTCATTCCTTTTGGGAGAAATGTTCTTCCCATTCACAGGTAACTTGATCCCGGACTTGCTTCTGTATTTCCTGAATATTATTTATTATCAAAACTAAAACATGATGAGCTGTTCCTCATAGCAGCAAATTATGTATTTTTTTTATCCTTATCATACAGCCGTATGAAATATAATCTAAATTTAATCTAATTATAATGAGTCGCAAATTTCTGAAAATTAAATATGACTCCCAATAATATTTACATCTTTTGTCCGTAATCAGACTATTGCACTCACTGCAACATTTGCTTAAATTGAAGTGTTTGTTTTAAGGACAGAACCGAAGTGAAAAGAGACTGGGTTTCCATTTTCTTGAAAATAATCCGCGAAGCTTTCCTACTAAGTTCTAAACAATAAATTTAATAAAACCAGTTTTTAAAAACACTTATTAGTTTGCTGAAAATTAGATTTTGTTTTAAATATTTTATTCTTTTTAGTCTTTCATTTTTGATTCCTTATTGTGGAATTTTGAAATCGATTTTTTTCTCAAATTCTCTATCAGTTGGCACAACTTGTATTGAATAAAAATTTAATTAAATTAATCATTTTACAAATAATTTAGGTATAAAAATATTACAATAGTGCTCTGTCTTTGAAAACACTCAAGTGTATAAAATTTAAAAATTCTAGAAAATTTGATAGGGAAAAATCAATTAGAACATTCCGTCTTTGCCAATATGAAACAAGTCAAGTTAAATTAATGTGTTGAATAATAAATTGCAGATAAATTGGAGGTCAAATCTATGCTATCTGCCTTTAAGTTCACATTCAACAGACGGAGCGTGTTGCAAAAAAAAAAAAAAAAAAAAAAAAAATTCTTTTTTTTTATTGGAATTCACAATAAGGGGTGTGAGACATCCTCTTGCATGAGCTCGCATTAGATTTTTTTCTTCAATTCAATAAACGGGTTAGGGATAAGAAAATAATTTTTTTTTTCGCTATTTAAGTTTTAGTGAGGAAACCAAATGCATGCAAGAACATTCTATATTTCTAAAATGGAGAGTTTTGCAGGTACAAGACTTTTAAACTGGATAATAGTGTGAGATAAAATGTCATGAGATTGATGCAAAAGTTATTTTATTCCGGACATGATATAACTGTAGTCAGCAGGTACATGTTGTATCCGTTTTCACAAAAACTATTGGAGAAAAAGCTTAAAAGTGTAGAAACTATTCTGAAAAATAAAAGTTAATTTCGACGCAAATTTATTAGATCTAAGGATAAAGCCCCGCTAAAATCTTGTTTTGGATTTCTAAAAAAAAGTTTCTTGTGTACTTAAGCAAATTAGAAGCAGTATGATGATTATATTGATGATTCTTTTCTAAAAAATGTAAAAAACATGTATGTCAGAAAAATACTTTTCTTACGTGTTCGCAATGCGCTGAATGAGTCATTAATATAATATATAATAATAATATTACTATTGTATAATATACAGGGTGCCCACTAAAGTCCCTTACCACACTTTTAACTACCGAATGGCTGCAGCTGTCTTCATAAGAGTGGTGTCTCGGTATGGTAAAGTGACTATGCACTACTGGATGAAACCACTTGCAGCGCCACCTGGTGGAAAACGGTGGAGTTAACGTTATTATCTCTAAAACGGTACGAGATAGAGGAAAAAAGTGAATTACAAAGTTGTAGAGCATCATATAAATGTAAAGATGTGGACCATTGTACCTGTGACAAGAACCGTAAAGTTTCAAAACGAGAGGTTACGTTCCTGCACGATCAAAGAACTGTTCGAGAAATGTGTATCGGAAACATTGACAAACAAACTAGCAAAGCCCTTACAAAAACAGTGGCTAGGTAAATGAAAAGGGCTGCATGTTCAAGTACTTTTTTGCCTGGTCCCTCAACGAGTGGCGTTCAGCCTACTATGCTATTGAAATCTTCAGAAGATTCATTATGTGACCGCTTTGAAGAATCCGACTGGAACTGAATAGAATTTGAAAGGACATCAACTCCATACGCTTGCAAACGCATTTCCCTTTCTCATACAGCATCTGCTGTATTTAGAACTGGTGTGTCAGAGAGAGATGTGGCGTTAATTGCTTCAGCCGTGCTGCAAGACGCAGGACTTGTCACGGAATATAAGAATCTCGTCGTCGATAAGAATAAGATCCGCAGAGAGAAAAAGAAACCAGGGAAAAAAATACAGGAGAAAGAAAATCTAGATGGACTAAAAATTAAAAGCATATTCTTTGATGGAAGAAGAGATAAAATGTTATTCATTGGGAAAAAAAGGACAAGCGACATCGCCGACAGAAAGACGAAGAACATATTACTCTGTTGTCTGAACCTGGTTCTCAATATTTGGGACATTTGACACCTCGTTCCGGTCACGATGAAGAAATAGCTGCATCATTGTTTTTATATTTAGTAAGAACAAAGTTAATATAAGAATGTAGATCATTTGACAAACTATATAATTATTACAGGTAAATACGGCCAAATACAGCATTTTGACAAAATTTGTTAAACACGCAAAAAAAACAAAACAGAATTTTGCTGAAATTTCTAAGCATTTGCGGCAGATGAAGGAATTGTCCTACACACTTCAAATTTTTTTATGTGAACATAGTACCACCAATGGCACCTTTTCCGCACTACCCATCATCGAAAATAGAGAAAAAAAATTACAAATTTTGTTAAAAACATAAAAAAAAAGCATTTGGCCGAAATTTCTAAGCATTTGCGACAAATCAAGAAATTGTACTACAAACTTCAAATTTTTTATGTGCACTTTGTGCCACCAATGGCACCTTTTCCGCACTACCCATTATCGAAAATGAAAAAAAGAGTTTTTTTCGGCCGACCCTACTGTATAATAATAGTAATTAGTATAATGTATTAATTACTAAATTATTTTGTTCAAAATTCGTTCTTGTATAACTAGAACTGTTTCCATGGATAATTTGGAACAGTTATAGTGAAAAAATGTTGCTAGTTTTGCTTAAATAGCGAAATAATGAATGGGGGTGTCACACCCTTCTTTGCACGTCTTCGCGTTGCTCTTCATAGCGCACGTGCTCCCAGGTTGAAAATTGGTATGAATGCGCTATCGTTCTGTCACCATGCCTCCCCCTAACACTGACGCCTGGGGCATCAATACCTCTTTGACCCCCTGGTTTGCTACGGCACTGCAATATAACCCTTTACTGTATCTAAAATTATCTTTCTCGTGGATGATTTATCACTATTTTTTTTTTAATTCTGTCATTTTCATATTTCCTATACGAAACTTCCGTACGTATCCAAGGAAATCCATGTTTTATGGCATCTTAAAATTCAAAAAATTATTTATTCAAGGCTACCAGTTTGATCGCTTTGATATTTTTTCCCTCCGATTACCATACGTTTCTAAAGACATTTTACACGCAAAATTCACATGCAAATCAGTGTATTCTCTGTTTGCACTGGATGGAATAACGTTCTTAAAACTACACGCAATGACTAAAAATTTGTGTAATATTATTTTGGACATGATTTGCAACACGCAAGCAAATAAATGCATTAATTGAGCCTACATGTAACATTACATTCAATGAATGGAAAAAAACCTTGATAAAAATAAAATGAACATGACGTGTTTTTTGAAAAAGTGCATGTTCCTCTTTACAGATTTCATACATTTCTAGAATTTTGTGCAAAGGTCACATGCCAAATTTTATTCATCATGTCCGATTGTTTTTGGATCATCGAACTCGTATACGCACGAATAAACAGACAAATTTGAATCTCAACAGCTATGGTTTATCGAACTCGGTGAGATCTAAATCACGGCGATTCATCAAAATCTCGAGGTGCAATTTTGTGAAAATTGCTATGTGATGTCTGTATGCTTCGTATTATGAGTAAATAATAATACAGTAAAACTCCGGTTAACCGAATCCATGTTATCCGAAATGCCCCTCAAATCGCAAATCTAAAAAAACACATACTGTACTGCACGGAAATTGTTGTTCCTTCTACAAGAATCGCCTAACTTTAGGACAAAACATTTATTGACGCATAGAGGGACATATAGGGGTCTATTCTGGTACCCCATGTTGGGTTGGGTTCCGCACGTTAACAACGGAACCCCACCCAACCCGGGGGACCAGAAAAGACCCCATAGAAGACAGCATTACACATTACAACAACTACGCACACAGCAAGTGAGTAACATTGTTATGACTCGAAGAAGGAATGTGTTAGGGAAAAAGCGGCAGGCGCTGATTCACACAGATAATGCATGCGCGCAAGAAAAATAGTTCGTTCGCCTCAACCCAACACACCCCTCCTGCGAGTGATACATTTTTTCAACAAAACAAATATTACAAAATATATAGAAGACATAAATATGCATATAAAGTTAAGATGTTAATGAAATATTTTTTGCAGTATAGTTCAACTTCTCTTCGATTACGGCTTTTGTTAGAAAATCAGCAATTAACGATTCAGTTTGAATATATTTCAATTCAATTACATTGTCTTCCAATAAATTCTTCACAAAGTGAAAATGTGTCTTGATTTATTCGAAGAACGAGCGCCTTTAATCCACTGAATTGCTGCTTGACTATCTGAATTTTACAGTAGAATTTATAAATTGTTTGCACTTTAGCTCGGATAATAAATTTACAATCCAAATAATGTCTTTACAAATTTCAGAAATTGCAAATAACTCTGCTTCACATATTGAGAGACTAACACTTTTTTTGCTTATGACATTTCCAGGAAATTAATGAATTACCCAGTGGCGGATTTTGACAGCATGAGGCCACAGGCGCAAAATTGTTTTGAGGCCTTTTCCCTACTCAGTGTCATAAATTCGCAGCAGGCTTAGCATTGCGATGTATGTCGAATAGATTTAGAGGCCCCCTTCAAGGTCTCTAGGAACGAGGCGATCGCCTCTAGCGCCTGTGCGAAAAACCGCCACTGGAATTGCCTGATAAAATTACACCACCAGAAAATGACTTGCCATTTTCCGCATTTCCCCAACTGGCATCAGAGCTAGCATTCACGTAGCCAAAATTGTTATCATAAAACATTTTTTTTATCTTTTGTACCCATCAAATACCTTAAAACTCTTTTAGCCAAAATGTAATGTCTTTTTTCTGGTTTTTGATTAAATTGCGACAAATAAGATGTCACAAATGATATATCAAGTCACGTTCTATTAGCTAAATATAACAGCTCACCAATTAATTCCCGATACATAGTAATGTAAATCAGTTCATTTGTAGGCGGGAAACTCTTATCTTCCCCTTTAACAATTGGAGTTTTAACTTTTTTACATTCATCTAAATTATACTTAACCAATAATGATTCAATATATTCAGACTGTGATTAATTAATACCAATTTTATGTTTTACAATTTCCATACCTAAAAACGGGTTTGTTTTCATGCACTTCAAAAACACTTTTAATGCTATTTACAATATCTTGACACATTTCATCATTATTACAAAAAATAGCCAAATCATCCACATACATACATAATAAAAGCATATTTTGACCATCAGACTTGATGAACACACAATTGTCAGAAGCCAATTGCGTTAATCCAAATTTTTCTAATTCACTTTTTATTTTCATATACCAATTTCTACCTGATTGTGGTAAACCATAAATACTCCTTTTTAATTTACAAACTTTTTCATCTCCAACCAGTCTCTCGAAGCCAGGCGGAGGCAACATGTACACAGTTTCTTCTATGGGGTCTATTCTGGTACCCCCGGTTGGGTTTGGGGGTGTCTTTTCCTCTCGTTATCGTGTGGGGAAGTGACCCCCCCCACCCCTACCGGGGGTACCAGAATAGATCCGTTAATCTCTGTATAGGTATGCAGTCTTTACATCAAAGAACCTAACCATCAAATTCAATTTAAATGCAAGTGCAATTAATAATCTGAAGGATTCTATATTTACGATTGGTGAATACGATTCTAAATAATCTTTATTTTTTATTTGATTGAATCCAGCTGCTACAAGCCTTGCTTTATATTGTTGCAAAAAGTCTTACCGTGGGTGTATGGTGTAAACAGTCCAACACCCAGGATAATGGAGAATGAAGGTTTATTTACAAATATGCAGGAAAACACGTAGCACAGGTAGAGGAAACAATAGTTCTTGCACAGATTACCAATGTAAACAGACAACAATTCACAGGTAATAACAGTTCAGCACTTTGTTATCTAACAACACAAACAGTCAGTAAATAACTAGTAACGACAATAACTGCACTTTCAATAGCGCTCAGCTCACCAGCTTCGTAACTGGCACTGCGGAAGAAACTCTCAAGTCGTTCCCAATGGATCAACACTCCTACCGCTCGGCGTCTAACAGCTTACTAGCTCACACAGCGGATAGAACTCCAAAGACGTTCGCGCTCCAAGGCGATCCGAGTCGAACAACACACTCCTCTGATCTAGGCGCCGTCCTTAAATATTCTCTCCGACAGGCCGTGACGTCACATGGTGTTTTCTCGTGTATTCCCTTTCCTAGTAGAAATATCGAGAAAAGGGTTGCATTTTCGGGAATCTATTTGTCCCCAAGGTCGCCAAATCGCCAAGGTCATGGGTGCCGTAACAGTCGCTGAGGTCACTCCATGCTTAACATTGTAAAGCTCTCTTCCCAACCATAAGACTTGCATTGCTGGGAAGCGACTTTCCATGTTTGTAACAATATTTTGTTTCCCCATCATCACTTTGTTTCAAGGTATACATCCATTTACTCTTTACTAATTTTGTTTTTGCCGGTTTGTCTACAATTTCCCAGACTTTGTGTTTATTTTATGAATCCAATTCATTTTTCATAGCAAATTCCAAATTCTGCTAATTCGCACTATTTTTAGCTTCTAAATAAGAATTAGGCACATTACAATCTAAATTAGTTGACATATGTTTGGCCTTGATCCTTTCCGAACGTCTGACAGGGATTTGATTTACACCATTATTCAGCTGATCAACTGGATTTTAGATTTCACAACCTACGGTATTTGTTGCATCATCCGGCGCTTCGAATGGAATGGACCCTATGCACCGTTTGGGTTCGAGAGTATAAAAAAACAGCTGTGGAGGAATAAACAAAACGATCGGCTTATAAGCGACTCAGAAATAAAAGCAGTTCTGAGTCAGCTGTTTAAGACTGACCAATAGCTGCCTCCGGCAGGTCACGTGTCGGAGGATGTGACGTCACATGCATAAGGTCCATTGAGTAATTATTTTCGTTTGCTGCTGGCTCAGCAGAAATTTCCGAGTGATTTACTTTTGTTTTGTGACCGAACTCGTTTATATATATATCTTGAGTGGATTCAAACAATAAATCAATATTCCATGTTTCAACTTTCGTTTTCCCCAAATAAGTACTACCTTTCAAAGATTCATTGAATTTAATTGATCTTTCCTCAATTATTTTACGGTTTTTGATATCATAAATTCGATAACCCCTCCTATCTGTAGCATATCCTCACATTATACCACGTTTTCCCGGAACATCAAATTTATTTCTCATTACTTTCTGAACGCGAAAATAAGCCACACAACCAAATTTTTTAAGATAATTTAGTTTCGGTTTTTTACCTATCCAAGTTTCAAGTGGAATTTTTTCTTTCCCTTTACGTGGTGTTACATTAAACACCTGAGTACTGAAATTAATAGCTTCGGCCCAAAATTTTAATGGAAGTTCACTTTTATACAATAGAGATCTAGCCCTTTCTAGAAGAATACAGATCGCTCTTTCAGCTTTACCGTTACTTTCACTATTATATGGAATAGTTTTTTCGTGAAATATACCCGAATTAGCAAAATAAGTATCAAGTTGCTCAATTACAAATTCTAAACCATTATCGGTTCTCAATTTTTTAATTCTTTTATCAGTTAAATTTTCATATTTAGCTTTGAATTGAGAAAATATGTCAAACACTTCATTTTTATTTTTCAAGAAATAAGTAAAATACATCCCTGAAAAATCATCCACCAACACCATAAAATATTTTGCACCACCATATGACTCAGGCTGGATTGGACCACACAGGTCAGCATGAAACAATTCAAGAATTTCAGAACTTTGATTTATATTAATATTAGGATGAGTTTTCCTTGTTATTTTACTTATGTCACAAGTTTCACATTTAAATTACCTCTTACATCATCAATATCAATATAGTCTTTCATTTTAAGAATATACTTAGCATTTAAATGACATAATCTGCTATGCCAAATATCATAATTACTATTAGACGGATTAGAAAAATAACACTCAGAATTATACAATGGCTCTAAATATAATTCTAATCTGCCATTATTTTTGAATGCTTCAGTAACCAACTTATTACTTTTATCATATATCAGTACACAATTATTATCTGACTTAATTTTATAACCTTTATCCATTAAACATATTACAGACAACAAATTGCATCTTAATTGGGGGACATAACTAACATTTTCGATAGTTATATTTAAAGGATTACCATACTTTGTACTTACAGTTTTGGCTTTTACGGTTCTGAACCCTTCACATATAATTTTCGAATCTTTACTTGCTAGATAAATGTCTTTTTATTCAGGTATTATTTTTTCAAACCATACACGGTCTTTGGCCATGTGACAAGAGCCTCCACTGTCCAGTATCCAAATGTTTTCACATAAACTTTCTTCATTTGGAGAAGCTGTAAACACGGGATTTGCAGTGTTGCGTTCTTTAGGATTGTTATTACGATGCACCTTTCTCCTTTGACTGGATGTGGTACTTTCCTTCTGATTTCGGTAAAAACAATCCTTGGCGACGTGATTTGGTCGTCTGCAGACGTAACAAAGTCTCATACCGGAATATTTGTACTTACTAGAATAAAATACATCAGCGCTTGTTCCTTCGGTTTGAGTACTTGAGGGCGAATTAAAGCTTGCTTCTTCTTCACGGAGGATTTCAAGTACTTCATCTATAGACTTGTCACGCTGCGTTTTCAAAATGTCTCGTACCTTAACAAATTTACCTTTTAAACCACGAACAGTATAATAGACAAGCTCCCGAGGTGAGACATCTAATCCTAGAGAATGGCACTTGGTAGCTATACCTCTTGCTCTAGCTATGTAATCATTCGCCAATTCGTTGCTGTTTATTTGAAGATTTTTGAGCTCTTTACCCGCATCAGTTTTGCTGTCTTCTGTCTGACCAGTAAATGTAGACTTTATTTTATCCCACAAAATTTTGGCATTTTCTGCAGCGAACTGTAAGGCCTGTTCGTCTGAAAGCGACAATTTAATGTAAGCCACGGAGTCAGAATTCTTTTGCTGTCATTCTGATGCATCCTTTTCACTTAGACCTTCTGGTTTCATTTGCGTTGTCACAGAGTCCAGCCGTTTTAAACTCAAGGCTGCTTGTATTTTCAAAGACCAAATAAAATAGTTGGTACCAATAAGTTTAGGAACACTTATCCTCTCCATGTTAACAATTGTTTTGACAGTTCGTTATCACACAGTTCTATGTTTAATCAACCGCGTCCTGCTACCATTTTGTTGTTCCTTCTATAAGAATCACCCAACTTTAGGACAAAGCATTTATTGACGCATAGAGGGACATATAGAAGACAGCATTACACATACAACAACTACGCTCACAGCAAGTAACAGTTATGACTCGAAGAAGGAATGTGTTAGGGAAAAAGCGGCAGGCGCTGATTCACACAGATAATTCATGCGCGCAAGAAAAATGGTTCGCTCGCCTCAACCCAACAGAAATAATAGGGAAGGAGAGACATTTTTTGCGAAGATATCCCCAAATTTTTGATTTCTGACATGAAAACGTCTTTCCGCTCGTTACAGTGATAGTCGATCGAACTTTCTTGTGTGACAAAATACCGTCAGATTTGAATCGCTAATAACTGCGAGCAGTGGCGAATCCAGGATTCTGGTCTGGGGCTGAGGTCATAAAAATTTTGTATCGTAGTGACGAATGTCAAACCTCATGTCTTTTATAAACCAAAACACTTTAACTTTACATGCTTTCCTCTCCTGACAATAAGAATAATAAAGAACACTACAATACTTTCGATAATTTAATAAAAAATACAATGAAATAGCTGGCCAAAAAAGTTTTCGACCGCTCCAACGCTACAAGTGCTAGTGGAATAACTAGAAAAGTAGGAAAATTTTCGATCCTGTCAAGTCAGAAAGCAATGTTGTCATGATTTTATTACTATTCTTCTAAAATGAAAATTAAGATGAAACAGTTGTAGTGATTTGAAATTAAATCAATAATTTTGGTTTAGCTCTGGGGGGGGCTGCAGCCCGATAGCCCCTCCCCTGGATTCGCCATTGACTGCGAGATTAAAAATGCGAAAAGAATAGTTGATCCCGCACAGGGTCGGATTTAGCCTTTGAACAGATCCGTGCAAAAGTAAAAAATTGCGCCCCTATGGAACGGAACTACAATGCAAGCATTCTAAAAAAAAAAAAAAAAAAAAAAAAAGGTCTTTTTTACATTTTTTTAACGAACGTCCAGAAAGCAGTGTACCTCAGTAATTGATACAAATACTTGTAATAACTTTTCCCTTAAAATACTTCATTTAAAAAAACAGTTAACAGGAGTACAGTTCAGATGATTTCTTTTAACGAACTTTTAGTTCAGAGAATTATCTAATTAACTCAGAAACATCTAAACTGCTACTCAGTTCATACTCAATCCCTAATATAGCGAGGTCTGACAATCTTGTTTGAGATGTTGCTGTTCGCAATTAGTTCTTGATTATCTTTAGTTTGGAAAAACTACGTTCCCCGGATGCACACAAGAATTAGTAAAATCCTTAGAGTAATGCTCAGATTTGGAGCAAAGTTCACAAGGACATTGCCTTTTATATATATATATATATATATATATATATAGATTACTGAAGTAGCGCCTTGAAATTTTTATGCTCATTAGTACATAAAATTAGATTGTTTTAGTGTTTTTTAGAATTCTTTAAGATACGTTTCTAATAAATTTAGAAACTCCGTTGCGATTTTTTTTCCTCATTTTATTATGGAAATTTTGCGCCCCTCGATTTTTTTCATCCGTGCCGAAGCACGGACTAACGGAGTGTTCGTCCGGTCCTGCACCGCAACGGATAGATGATATCTGGAAGAGTTTGTCGCATAGTATTTGTTTTGCCTGTGACGTCATCGTACCAGTGTAGGCGCATGCGCGTGATTGTTATGAATTAGCTTTATATAAGGTTATAAATAAGCATAGCGTGGAAACACGTTTAGCTAGGAGGTTGATTCTGGTGTCGTTCTAAAGAACTTGAGGAGTATTACTAGGACCCAAAGTGAGCCAATAAAAATATTTATCAGAATATAAGTAAAAATTGGTATTAAATTGAAAATTTCAAACTCCGCATGTTTTTTTATTTTAACATGCAGAGTTTTCTTTCGAATTGTACGAAACTTGCAGGATACTTGACAACAAGTAAAAGAAACATTGTATTAAAATTTGAATGATACGGGAAATTTGAACATCTGTAATGAATAATGTTTTACTGCGCATACGCGAAATGTAGTTTCTATACACTGTCAAAAGATGGCGCCATCAAAAGCTACTCTAAATAAAACATAAGAAAGGCGCAGTTTGGGTTACAGAATAGATAAATCACAAGCTTATCGCATGTAGCAAGGGTCTGTGGTAGCTTGTGATTTATCTATTCTGTAATCATTATACTACTCTGTGTAAATATTGCATTAAAGAGATTGATAATTAAATTACATATTAATACGAAACACTTCTTTTCTGATTTTAACCCGACGTTTTCATGAAAAATCTACGGCATGGACCCGAACTGCGCCTTTCTTGTGTTTCTTTCTTCTTTTTTTCTTTTCAGCCTCCCCAAGAAGGTCAGGGATTCATTTTAGAATGCTAAAATTAAAATTAATGGCTATTAACAATGTTAATTACAATATTGTTTACCTGGGCCTGTCAGGCATATCATGGCCTCCGACGGAGGGTTAACTTTAATAAAGAATATAAGTGTAGCTCATAAAGAGAGTTTTGAATTGGTTTTACACTAAAAGCATTTCAGAACTCATACTATACTTAGCAGTGGTGTATCGTACTCGTAAACTAAGCAGTGCCGGAACGCTCTGACCTGGTGATATTGTCGGGGGGGGGGTGCAAAATGGAGAGGGTAAAGGGGGGATTACTTCATAATAAAATATTTTTTGCATTTAAATTCTGTAATTATTTAATTTAGGCTTGAAACTGTGAAATAATAAAATATCAACACTTTGTAGTTATTATTGTATTTTTTGATCATGCATTAACTTTAGTAGAAAACATGAATATAATAAAGATGTTAAAGATTAATTTTTTTTAAATTTATTTTTTATTCGAGTTAGACTAAAATTAAGTAATGTCAATAAAAATTATGGCATTTATAAGTAATATAGAAAATATCATGGGTTTTCGGAATCGGAGCATTAAATATAGTAGAATCCGAACTAATTGGGACTGACCTCTGTTCGGATTCCCAGGAATTCGGATTATCCGGGAGATTCAGGAAAATACTCTTGATATATACACCAAATTCTGTAGAGTACTGATTCTGGTTGCTCTGCAAATGCGTATGGAAAGAGCACGCGACGATTCGCACGATATAATGGCAAACAAATTGAGGGTAAACAGAAGATATCTGAGTTTGTTTCTATTAATTAAGGCGCTGTATTCATTCTTAAAGACCACTTCAAATACTTCTTTTAAGTTAGGAGTAAGCATTAGCTTTTTTCTCTGATTCGTAATTGTTATCTTTCCTTCATTTTTAGTAAAATTTTTCAGAAAATGAAAAAAAAAAGGTGTTCGGATTATCCGGAATTTCGGATTACCAGGGTTCGGATTTCCGGGGCTCTACTGTGCAATTAAATATTTTCAACCTTAATGCTTTTAATCTCTTCCCGCCATCACTTGCCAATTAATTACTTTTATTAATTTAAATATTCGTCATATTCTCGAGGGTAAAGACCAAGCTATTTTAAAGAGGTATCTTACAATTTTTTCTTGCTTACTTCTCGTTAAAAAAAATGCAGTGCCGGAACGTCGTTTCGGCGAGTTAAAAAATTAGAAGGCAGCGCCGCCCTTCCAGCTCCACTACACCCCTGGCACTTAGATACAAAATAGTAATAGATGCTCATGGCTTAACCGAAAAAATCGTTATCCGAAACGGCCTCCCCCTTTAGCTCGGTTAACCAAGGTTATACTGTGATAAAAAGAATACTGTACTGTAAAAAATTTCTTCTCAAAATTACGGGCAGTGACCGGCAGCCCAGGGTCCGTCCATTCTCCGTTAAACTACATTTTGCCCGTAAAATATTCTGACCGTGATTTTATGAATGTAGCCGCAAACCTATGGCCGTGATTTCCTGGCCACTAATTGTAAATTTGGAAGTTGACTGCATAAATGTGCCCGTTACTTCCTGGTCAGTGCCCGTAATTTTGGAAGCTAACCGTATAAAAGTGCCCGTGATTTCCTGGCCACTGCCCACAATTTTGGAAGCTAACCATATAAAAGTGGCTGCCATTTTCTGGCAACTGCTTACAATTTTGTTAAGTTTGTCTGTGTAAAAGTATTCATTACTTTTCGACTAGCTCCTTTAAATCTGGAAGTTTTCCGAATAAAATTACTCGTTATGTTCTGGATAATGCTCACAATTTCTAAAAGTTGACCTAATAGAAGAAAAACTGAATGCATTGGCTGAAGGTTACAGACCCTTATCGACATTTTGTGGTTTGATACGGCGAAATTCAATTCTCTTGGCAAGTCATAATTACAACTTATTGCATCATTCGCAGTTTTGAAACTTTAGTTATATATTTTTAAGTCCTTTACAGTTACAATTGACATTTGAAGGAGAATCTGCACTTCGAAATAGTAATAAATTTTAAAAAATTAAGGTATAAGCTTTTATTCAAAATGCACTTTAAATGAGAAAATACGTTTACACATTACAATTTCGCCAGAATGAACTCAAAAGTAAAAAATAATTTTTCTGATTACAATAAAATGCATGGTTCGAATAAAAGCGTGGGCGCCTTTACCTTCTAGGAATATTCCATTTGTTTAAGAAAATATACACAAAATACAAGGCGCCCGCGCTTTTATTCAAACCATGCATTTTATTGTAATCAGAAAAATTATTTTTTACTTTTGAGTTCATTTTGGCGAAATTGTAATGTGTAAAAGTATTTTCTCATTTAAAGTGCATTTTGATTAAAAACTGACACCTTAAATTTTTTTTTATTTTATTTTCTACTTTTTAGTGACGTCTGAAACGAATACCCACGACATGTTAGGCATAGTAAACCAAATTCAATTATTGAATTCTCCAATATAAAACACATATTAAAATTATTATATACATATGTACAATTACATTTTTAAAAATGATTTAATGACATTAACTTTCTGAAATATAAATCCGCAATATATTACGTGAGAACTTACAACAATTATTATCAACAATGTAATAGAAAAAACAGAGAATCGATCTACACAACTTTCTCTTTCTGCTTTTTTTGCGAAATGTTTGGCACACACGAAGTAAAAAAAAATCTGGTTGTTGGCGAATTCTAATAGAAAGTAAACCCAAGACGCGTAGAAACACGAGCTTCATGGTGTTGAGCCCTACGTAAAATGAGGTTACCATCTTCCAAACTTTATCGCCCAAATATAGGGCTAAAATTTTAATATCACTTTGTTAGGTTTAAAATAGGTATAGATTACAATTTTTTTTGCATAATATTGTATTTTCACCGGAAACCCACCACTGTGCTAAATTTCAAAGCTGTAGATCGATTGGAAGTGGGTAAGAAATCTATCTTAAGATTTGAGGACACGACGGTCACGTTGAATAAAAGCTCATAATAATAAAAATCATGTGTCTGGTAATTGAGGAAACAAAAGAGGATTAAAGTAGATATGAATGAAAAAAAATTCTGAGTGAAAGAGCAAAAGAGATGAAAAAGAAGATTTTGACGCTTCGAACATTGAATCTAATGGATTCGGAGAATTTTCGCTTACGAATCCATTTGTTTACTGGTTGCTGTGGCGTAATAGTGGTCAGACGATAAAATAAGGTAGAAAATAAAAACGGATTATTTTTACTTAATGGAGAATAATTCTTCTGGAAAACTCGAATTATCTCTTTAAATGTCATGTATGAATAAACTGCTATGTTTCTTCGAAAATAAGGCCATACATCTTCATATTAATTTTTATGCCAAAAGACGTGCTAAGCATTTTATCCATGCACATTAATTCATCTATACTTATAAAAGTCAATGTTTGCGTGTGTGCGATTCCAGACGAATCTATAGCGTTTACAGCCATGAAATTTGGCACACAGGTAGTCTTAATGGTGACTCAATGCACCTCGAAACCAGACTTTTAAAATTTAATATAGAAATTTTTTTACTTAATGTTTTGCGTGGTTTTGGGTCATTTTTGGCACATTTACGGCTGTAGTATCTTTACTAATGATCGTTGAAATACAATGAATGCACCATAGGATAGAGCAAACAATTTTTGTTCTAATAAAGTTTGTTTTGAATTTGTAACATAATTTACTAAATTTTGCGAAATTTTTAAATAATAGTCTTTGTTCATTTATATTTTTAACTTTCAAATCTTATTTTCTTGCAACCGACTTTCTAATAACGCTATCATTTTCAATTTCTTTTTAGGTATAAACCGGAATATTTATCCCTGTTTAAAAACAAGAATGGATAAAATATCTTTTTTCTCCGATTTTCTATGATTTTTTTTATTGATCAGTTCAAAACATTTTCTCTCGCATATCCGAATCGACGAAGCTTTCGTCCGACCCAAAGTTACTCTGAGTTCCCAGAATGCATTTCAGCTATCCGATTGGCTGGCGGTATCAAGCGACATCCCGTCATACTCTCGATCATTTTATTGCGTCAGCTAATCTTAATTACTTCATTTTACTGTTCCAAGAATCATTTAATTTATTTGTTTTAGAGTCTAGCATATATACTGATATCTTTAGTTAAAAGAAAAGTTCCCGCGTGTACTTTAACTAACCAGCGGAAGTGTTCTCCCCTAAACTTTCTCGTATACTTCCCCAAAAAGGTGCCGTTTTCCCTTCCCCAGCGCGGCTAAAAAAATTCGAACCTATTGTTACCCAGAATCCAATGACTACCAGAAGGTTTTTCATTAGAGTGATTGAAAAATATCAAGGTAAAAAATTTCAAAGAGATGCGTAACGATTTTCCTCTCTTACCGGCTCAAGGACGAACTGACGTAATTCGCTGTTCCGTAATGAAATTCAGTTCCGTTCTTCCAGTACGCATGCGCGTGGAGATAACGGATTCTCTTTAAAAGTAAATTATACAGACCGACAGACAGTCAACCCTTTGGCGGATTTGGCCCAAAATTTTATACGGACCTACATTCATGATGATAAAACCGTGTACCAAATTTTATTCATCTAGCTATTCAAGTTTTGAGTTATAGTGTTCACATGACCGCGGGCAGACAGATAGACAGACTTCCCGTGGACGGATTTTGTCCAAAATTTGATAGAAACCTACAAATTATGTGTCAAGTTAACATACCAAATTTCATCCCTGTATCTTTAATAGTTTTCGAGTTATCGTGTTCACAGACAGACACACAGACAGACATAATTCCAAAATTGTGTTTTTCGGACTCAGGGAGGTCTAAAACGTGGAGATTCGTCAAAATATCGAGTTCGAATTTTTTGACGATTACAATACTTTCTCTTTGTATACTTCGTATACGAGAAAGTAAAAATCGAGGGCGAAATCAATAATATATATATATATATATGTTTGGATTTCGTTCTCAAAACTTTGGGCTTTTTTATTTTGTTGAAGTCATTATGCCGCGGGCAACGCCGTGCGCGTACTGCTAGTATGCTATTACAGTCGGACCTCTATTTAACGAACCTCTATTTTACGAATTTCTCTATTTTGCGAACTTTTCCTTGGAACCAAGAACATTTTGCGAATTTCTTCGTAAAATAACCTCCGAATAGCGAAGTGCATTCTCTATTTAACGAACTTTTTCTTGTGATCTAATATTTTTTTTTCTCCCTATTTCTCAAAATATTTCTGAACATTTCAAACTTATTCTTTCTTTTAACACATTTTATGGTGATCAATGACCTTGAAGCTGGAAAATGTCAAAACGAAGGTGCTTGAGCATCAAAGAAAAAAATTTAATTCTTCGTGAGGTGGATAAAGGCGTGAAAAACCAGCGGGAGTGGTCTCCCCTAAACTTTCTCGTATACTTTCTAAGTGGAGATTCATAGTGGAGATACTTTCTCTTTGTATACTTCGTATACGAGAAAGTGAAACAAACAAACAAACAAACAAACCTGAAATCAAATATTTGTTGCCACCTTTCAAAAAAAAATATTACTTTGAAGCAGGCGCGATAAAATAGGCAATGCAATGAATACTAAAGCGAAAATTCTGCTTTGGAATTGAATTCCCAAGAAAACAATTCATACTACCACAACCGTAACAATTGCAAAAGCGCGTGAATAAAAGATTTGCTGAAATAATGAGATCGGTTTGATTTACAACAATAAAAAAATTGTTAACAATTGATGCTTGAAAACATTATTTATTGTTGTAAATAAAATTTACAGCAATAACAGATTGCTACCAATACGCATGCGCATGAGAATCGGATTAAAAGAAATTGAATATGTAATTTGAACGCCTCTTTTTGACGGATTTGGCCCAAACTGTTATACGGACCTACATTCATAACGATAAAACTGTGTACCAAATTTTATCCATTTAGCTATTCAAGTTTTTGAGTTATAGCGTTCACATGACATACAAATAGACAGACTTCCTATTGACGGATTTTGTCCACAATTTTATAGAAACCTACAAATTATGTTTAAAGACCACATACCAAATTTCATACCCGTAGCTCTAATAGTTTTCGAGTTATCGTGTTCACAGACAGACACACACACAGACAGACATACAGACATAATTCCAAAATTGTGTTTTTCGGACTCAGGGAGGTCTAAAACGTGGAGATCCGTCAAAATCTCGAGTTCGAATTTTTTGACGATTACAATACTTTCTCTTTGTATACTTCGTATACGAGAAAGTAAAAAGGATAATGCTTTATAATTTGGTATTCCTCCAAACAGCTTATCAACCATAAAAAAATTCGTTATAAGATACAAAATTATGATCCGTCGAATTCTTGTTCAAAAAGTTTAAAAGCATGTGTCTATGAAGATGTGGATGAGGCAGTTTTGAAGTGGACAGTGTGAAAAATGAAAACAATACAGCAATGATTTGCGATGAAAACGAAGATGATGAAGATGGAAATGATTATGATGCAGAATTCAACAAACCCTCGTATGATGAAATGCTAAAATTCATTAATTTTAATATAAAATTATTTTTTAAAATTGAAAATACAGTGTTTGTTTGGACAATGTTTTGTTTTATTCTTGTTTTCCTCGCAGATTTCTTTTTGATGTGTAAAATATATAAAACAAATAGTTATTAATTTACAAATTAGAGGTGTGATTAATTACTTTTTTTAATAATATTTAGTGTTTATGAATTTAAAATCTGTTTTGTGTTGTTTAAAGCATTTTAATAGGAGAATCTCTATTTAACGAATTTTCCATGTAACGAACTTTTTTTCGGGATTTAGCGACTTCGTTAAATAGAGGTCTGACTGTATATGCATTCATGTCTGCTATATTAGGTTATATCTATACTTATAAAAGGCAATGTTTGCGTGTATGTGTGATGTCCAGACAAATCTATCGCACTTACAGCCATGAAATTTGGCACACAGGTAGACATAATGGTGACTCAATGCACCTCGAAGCCAGAATTTTAAAATTTAATCTAGAAATTTTTTTAATTTAATGTTTTGTGTTGTTTTGGGTCATTTTTGGTACGTTTACGGCTGTAGTATCTTTTCTAATGGCCGTTGAAAAACAATCAATGCACCATCGGATAGAACAAACAATTTTCGTTCTAATGAATTTTGTTTTCATTTTCCAACATAATTTACTGAATTTTGAAAAATTTTTAAACAATAGTCACTTTTATGGTAATTTTTGATAAGTATTTCTTCAAATTCTCGCATCTGACGTTCTAAAAACTCTATAATTTTGCATATTTTTTTCAGCTTATAACTGGAACGTTTCTGTCGGATTTAAAACAAGAACGGTTAAAATATCTTATTCCGTTCTTCATAAATTAATTTTTTCCTGATAAGTTCTGTTTTTTTTCTAGCGAGATTTGACAGCGAGAGTTTCTCCGGACGATCCAAGAATGCATTGTTGCTTCCTCGCAGGAAGTGACATAATACGCTTTCATTCCCAGCCTGCATTTGTACAATCCGATTCCTTCCGGTGACGTCATTACATTCGAGTCATTGTCGAGAGGAAAAATAAGCGGGAAAATCAATAATGTGTATCTTCTGTTTTGATTTTGTTTTCAAAACTTTTTCCTGTCATTGTGATAATTCCCCCCCCCCCATTTTTTCAAAGTCCTGATTCCACGGACAACGCCGTGCGCTTACTGCTAGTCAGGTATACAAGCACCATTTTATTATCATATACCAGCATGATGCTGTTTTGTGTAGCTCATTACTATAAAAATGTAATGACAATAAAATAAGTATCTCTTGCATTTTCAATCTAGACCCGATTTGTTATGTTTTTCAATTTAGAAACCCATTAGAATCGGACAAAAGCAGGCTTCTTGACGTTGCTTTTATCTTATCAAAATGAATGTAGCTTGTAGAAGCAGGGAGACAGGAAAACGGGGAAAATTTTTGTACCCCGTTCACGCAACGGACTATTCAACGAGTAGATAAATATCTGGCGAAAATTTGAGAGGGTCATCATTTCATCCCTCCTCCGGTAGAGCAGGTCGTGCACCTCTGTCGGGCAAACCGTGCCCCCCTCCCTTCGGGTGGATTCTAACACCACTCCTGCGTAGAAGACCGATTTTGGATGGTTACCACTTAACTGGAAATCCATCATTACTATACACTTTTAAAAAGTATTTGACGGATGTGCGCAATATAATCATCAACTTCTTAATCTAAATACTTATAGAGAAAAATTAATGTTGGCACATGACGGAAGGAAATTTTATCCTGCTAATTTCTGCTATTTATAAAGTCTATATTATTTTTCTCTTTTAAGATCTGACTATATATACAGGGTGTCCAACAAAGGACTCCCTGATTTTAAAATTAAATAACTCGGCAACGGAGATCGATAGAAGATTGAAACCGGTGGAATGCTTAGTCTGAGAGCAGTAAAAATCTCATACAGAAGTTTCAAAATTAGTCACAAATCTTGCCGACAGGTGGCGCTGTACGTTGCAATCGCTATTCAGAGTGCGAGAAGAAAGCTGTAAACTGTCATTTGCAAGCAATCGTTGCAACCACATCACAATCAATTCAAAATGTGCATTTTTCGTGCTTGCATAGGACAGTTTACAGCTTTCTTCTTGGACTCTGAATAGCGATTGCAACGTACAGCGCCACCTGTCGGCAAGATTTGTGACTAATTTTGAAACTTCTGTATGAGATTTTTACTGCTGTCAGACTAAGCATTCCACCGGTTTCAATCTTCTATCGATCTCCGTTGCCGAGTTATTTAATTTTAAAATCAGGGAGTCCTTTGTTGGACACCCTGTAGTTTTCATTACAATATTAAAATCAATATTGGTAGACAACTCTTGCGGAATTCTTCTGGTTACTGAAAGAAGATACCTCAACCAACATCAAGGTCGGATTTAGCCTTTGAACAGCTCCGTGCAAAAGTAAAAAAATACGCCCTTATGGAACTACAATGTAAGAATTCTGAAAAAAAGTTATATGGTATCATCTTTCTATTTTTTTAGCGGACGTCTAAAAAACAACAGTGCAACTCAGTAATTGATACAAACACTTAAATTTTACTTATATTTTTCACTTAAAATACTTCACTTGATAAAACATTTAACAGAAGTATAATTTAGCCCCAATTTTTTTAAGAACTTTCAGTTCGGAGAAAGTTTTGTGGTCATCAGTATATAAAATTAAATTGTTTTATTGTTTTTTAGAAAATTTTCTAATTAATTCAGAAAGTCCGTTGCGATTTTTTTTTTCTCATTTTATTTCAGCAATTTGGCACCCATCGATTTTTTTATTCCGTGTCTGGGCACGGACTAACGGAGTGTTCGTCCGGTCCTGACCAACATAATATAATTCGGTAAAAGACCAGATTCGATGAAATACGATTTAAATCTCCTTTCTGCGATTTCTGAGAAAACGAGATTTATATCCTATGTATCCTTTCTTCAGATGCCGCAGTCACTGGTATTGTCAAGAAAATCCGAACAGCTACAACTACATTTGGATATGCGGCAGGCCTGCCTTATATTGCAGGCAAGAAATTCAAGCGTTTTCTTGAGATTTTGAATCTCTGATATGAGAATCGGTTGATAACCTCCAATCTCACACAAAGCATGTATGTATCCATGCATATGAAGGAATTTTGTGGTTTTAACTTGATAGTTTACTGTGCCAATTTGACTTTGTCAATACCACTTCCAGATCCAGATCTGCCGAACATTTTATTATGCTGTCCTTGTACAGGTTCTAAAAATTGCGCAAGAATCCGATTAAATTTTGATACTTTTTCGGTTGTTCAAATCATGGTTCAAGATTTTGCACTGCTTTATCTCCCATTCCATTAAAACAAAACACTGTACTCCGAAACCCGCTTTTCGATATCTCATAAAGTTCTTTTGAATTTTCATAATCTAGCTTTTTTCTATTTTCCTACACTGAGTATAGAATATAGGCTGAACATTTACGCCTTTGGCTAGTCTACTTGCGCCAGTCAAGGTTGCATCAAAAACCTTTTCCCTGTATATCTTCAACCCAGTGGCGAATCCAGGGGGGGAGGCTATAGGTCTGCAGCCCCCCCAGACCTAGACAAGAATTCTTTATTTTATTTAAAATCACTACAGCTGTTTTTTCTTAATCTCCCTTTAAAAAAAGTGAAAACATTTCTTCCTGGTTTTTGACAGGCTCGAAAGTTTTCCCACTTTTGTAGTCATTCCACTCGTATTTGCAGCGTTGACACGGTCAAAAACATGTTTTTGCTAGTTATTTCATTGTGTTTTTTTGTTAAATTATCGAAAGTATTGTGCTGTTCTTTATGATTCTTATTGTCAGGTGAGTAAAGTCTGTAAAGTTAACGTGTTTCGGTTTACATAAGCCATAAGATTTGACATTCGTCACGACGATACGAAACTTTTTATACCTCATACACCTCACCCCAGACCCAGATCCTGGATTCGCCACTGCTTCAACCAGTTACAAAGCTTTCGAAATGAATGAAGCCCTGTAGTTCCTTACTCGCATAATTTACTTGAAAGTTTAAGGATTAAAAGAAACTGTTAAGATTAGAAACTTATAACCTCTCATTTGACTCATACTGCATCACTCTTTTCTTGTGATTCATCAGTATTTTGTGCCAACACTTCGGGATCTTCGAACCGTACAGCTTTGAATTTTCCGTTCTGTATTCCCATTGTGTTTCAAAGAGAGATTTTGAGGACATACCAGTCATATTTTTTTTAAAGAAAGCTCTTAAATTTTTCTGTAGAAGTCGCGCCATCCACCTCTCAGGTGCACCTCCATAAAAGCCCCGTTATGATGCTCTTTTCAACGGATATTTTTATCATCTAACCCTAATTTAGCAAGCTTTACGTATAACAGTTAATTACAAATTTTCACCTGCACGACTTCCCACAACTAAACATTTTATGAAATGATCTTATAATCCCGATGTACCGTTTGATTGTGCACCATCAGTATTTATTCCTGGTGAATAATGTCAGAAGTTCAGTCAAGAATTGCTGAAAAATACTCCATTTCTAGGTCCATGGTATTAAATTTAACAACGAAGTTAAATCACTGAGCCAAGTATAAGACCCAGCCAACCCACACTTGACGAAGTGAAATTCACACCATGAGAGAAAAACGAATGCGAATATTGTTAAGAATATGTAATACTGTATCCCTGCCATACTAATATTGTGGTAGAACGGAAGAGTTACAGAGGTACTTACTGAAGGGCAACCCAATGAACCCCGACTTTGGCGACAAAACGAAGGCTCTAGAAAATTCGCGAATTATGGCACTACCTCCATTAGGAGCCAAGATGTGGAGATTCTTCTGGAGTATTCCATGTGATGCCCCGCCCTGTCGTAAAGCTATATAAACCCGAATAAGTGAATCTCTTTGGAGTTTTGTGCATAGTGCGTGCTGGAAAGCTGTTAGACACTCAGCGTTATTTATAGTGATGTTACTGTTATTTAATTAGTGATTTTCTGTCTTCTTGTGTTGTTCATTTATAGAAGAGCTGTTAAGTTTTGTTACCTGTGCTTCGTGTTTTCTGGAATATTCGTGGAATAAAGCGTCATGTTCTACTATCCAGCTTGTTGGACTACATTCATTGTACACGATTTTTGTAACAATAAGTTGCCCTAGCGCCTTCTTTTGACGATTTATGTAGTAGATACGAAAGTAGATATGAAAGGAGATACAGATTTGCAATATAATTTATCCCTTAAATGCCCAGTGTTGCCTTTAAGCAACATACCCAATTTTATCTTCTAAAATCTTGAGAATAAGACTGAAGCTCTAATGCCTGTTCTGGCCAATAGGATACCCCCAGTAGCACAAATATATTGTACAATATTGTACGATACTGAACAATATTCGCAATATTGTATAATATTGTACAATATCATATAATATTTTATAATATCGAACAATATTATACAATATTGGGCAACATGTTGTGCTACTTGGGACATTCTGAAATTTTTATTAAATCAATTTACAACCTGGTGCCTGAATGCTGATAAAAAAATAAAGACATATTTGTGTTTTTTTACTGGAGGCTGCATCTTTTTAGCTTTGTACGCTCGAGAATACCATATTTTATTCTACAATGTTAAAGGAAATTCCTTATTCATAGTATTATTATTATTTATTAAAACTCATCTGTGTTTGACATTGTAGAATTTTATCGAGGAAATTTTTTTCTGAAATAAAGCCCAGCTTTGTCAGTTGGTAACAAACTGTTTGTCAGCATAAACCATACTTGAAACAAAATAGGATTTTATAAAATTGTTTTTCCCATGTGTTATTCAAGAAATGAAAGTCAAAAAACATTTTAAGATCAATTTTTTAAAAACCAGGCTTCTAAGAATTAAAATTATCGATGTCATGAGAAATAGACGAGGCAGATTACATTTAAATTTATATTTAGCAGCAGTTTTAGTACCGCATTTTGTAGCACTAATAATTTTATTAATTTAAGGAAAATCTGTTTTAGGAAACTAGTTGCTTAAAAATTAATTGCGTTCTAAACTCTCGCATTGCGTTGTGCTGTTTTATTACAATAGTCACTGTTATTTTCTGAAAAACATGAAATGTTGTGTTACATATACAGGGTGAACACACTTATCGTGATCAAATAGCTAATTTCTAAACCGTTAGAGATAGACATATAGTTCCAATTGGAAAAATGCTTTAAATAAAGGGAAAAATTATAAAATATGTTTTGTGAGTGAATAAATGTATTCCTGAAAAAGTTACGAATTCTAACTTTTTATGCAGTCCCCCGATCAGTCATATTTAGTAAAATATTCTTGACATTCTAACATTTTAAACAAACAAAGTCCGACTCTTCTGTGACTAAAACTGAGTGAGTTCTGGAGCTTCGAATTTCATGATTTTTAACCAATAAGCGACCTCGTCGAGCAATGCTGTGCATTGATTGGTGGATCGTCTTCAAGACGGCTCTTGAAATAGTGTAAAGTGGTATAAGTCAGCGATATTCAAAGCTCCATAACTCGATCAGTTTTAGTCGCAGAAGAGTGGGATTTTGTTTGTTTAAAATGTTAGAGTGTCAAGAATATTTTACTAAATATGACTGATAGGACCGGGGAACCGTATAAAAAGTTAAAAATTCGTAACTTTTTCAGGAATATATTTATTCACTCAAAAAGCATATATTATAATTCTTCCCTTCATTTAAAGCATTTTTCCAATTGGAACTATATGTCTATCTCTAACGGTTTAGAAATTAGCTATTTGACCACGATAAGTGTGGAAACCCTGTATACTGCAGTTTGTTATGTGCATTGGACAAGTCGAGAGTAAATTACGCTCTAGCTATGGACCCCTTTAGGAGCCCAGGTAGGACTTGGATTCAAAAATTAAAGTGGTGATTGTGAAACTTTCTCTCATTTTATAGTTTAAGAAGTAATTAACAGAAAATACATTGGTAATGATTTTAATAATTTAATTAGACATCTTTTAATTAGATTAATTTAATTAGAGTAACACAGTATATCACTAATCATTATTTAGACTAATAATTTAATTAGAATAACACAATACATAACGTTTAATATGGAGTCACTTTAATCATAACTAGCCGCCTACGGCGACCAGATGGTTCGCCAGTCTTTTATTAATACTAATAAGGCAATTAAGGCTGACATTTTCAACATTTAAATTTTTGTAAGCTGAAAGCAATAATTGCAATAAGGACAAAGAAATGAATTTAAAAACACAAACAGTGAACAGGTTAGTTAGTATAACTGAATTTTAATTCTTTATACACAGAACGAAAATGTACAGGATGTTTTTGTATATAATGAATTTTGAGTTAATCCCTTATATTTAAGTGTTATTAAGTGAAAATGTTCTTTAAAAAATGGAAAGATAATAAGTAATGAAAAATTTGAAGTACAATAATTAAATTTCTCAGTTAAAAATAATTTACATATTAAAACTAATTAAAACTCAAAATAACTAAATCAAGTTTTTCTGCAAAAAAAAAACAGAATTGACTACATTTTGTGAAACGCAAAACTAAATTCATGATAACCATTTAAATCTAGACACTAAAAATATCCATTTATAAATAAAAAAAATTATTGAATTGAAATGCATAAAAGAAAAAAAACCAAATCTTGAATAATTATTCTGTGCATAACAAAACAACAAACTATTCTAAAGCTATCTATTATGTTTAATTAATCGCCGATAATACATTGTGGAAAAAAATTTACAAAATTTGAGAAAAATTTAAATGAGGAGAGAATTTTAAAACTTAAAGAAAAATTAAAAAATTACTGAGAAAATAGTATTAAATAAAATAAGAAAAAGCTGAATGAGAGTATTGCAAGAATTAAAATCTAATATTTTCTGTTAGGTACGCAAAAAAGAGGGGGGAAAGATGACGAAGTATTTATTGACACTGACGAAGGCAAAATACACGCGCGGCTCGAACTCGAGGCGTAAAGATGGAAGAAAGATACGCTACCGAAACCGTGGGAAGGAATGTTTGAAGCAGTTGTAATAGGGTATAGGCAAAAAAAAAAGAAAAAGGAAAAAAAAAAAAAAAATTGGGGGACGGGGCAAAGAATGCTGAAAAGAGGGGAATTATTTCTATAAAATTTATCTGGAGCGCTTATAATTTACATGAAGTGATTTTTAATATTAGGGAGATTTTCAAAAAATTTTTGGCTAATTTTAGATTTAGAATAAACTCTTTAAGGCTAGGAGCTTAAGCGCATTTCTCAGATCAGTGTTAAAAATGTGGAATGCTTCATCATTTTGCGTATCATCCTTGGAAAGGGGCCATGCTAATCTTCTTTGTATCGTTCCATTTTTAGTATATGAACTGCCGAAGCGATTACATCAATAATAATTTTGAAGATACTCGCGTCCATTACAGCTGCTACGACCCGCCTCCCTTACGTCAATTTCTTCTCTCGCAACCAGCGACCTTAAAGTTCCCATAACTTTAAAAAATTATAAAAAATAGATAAAATTTTCTACAATAATAAAACTGGTATCATTGGAAAGATAATTGTTTGCTCTTTAAAATGACGTGAAAAATTTCTTTGACAATCAATTCATTCAGAAGTTATTGGCAAAAAACGACGAAATTTGTTTTAATTTTTAAATAATTTAAATTTTAATTAAAATTAAAAAAAACGGCTCCGAGGTGCACATCTTCAGCATCCAAAGTATATCTGTGCCAAATTTGGTAGCTCTATGTTATACGGCCTGTTCTGTACACCACCAACACACACACACACACACACACACACACACACTCATATTTATTAGTATTAGAGATGCTTTAAAACATTTTTCTGTTGCAGATTTTAACTTTTTAGAAAAAAATTTTTCTTACTGTTGCAGTGGCAACGATTGGGTGGCAAAATTATGGGGGGGAGGGCCTCAAAAAATCTATAGACACCAAAAAGTACCTCGGAGTAGGTAAACAAAACATTTAGGTGCAAAATTAGCTAGCTTTTCCGAACACTCGTTCTTTTTTAGTTCCTAGTTTTAGTTAGCTAGAATGAAATAAAAATTTAATTTTTTCCGAAAAAAGTGGGAGTAAACAGAAGGTAACTTTTGTATTGTTTAGCAGCGGATTCAGAAACCCTCCGCGCTTTTGCGCATGCGCCGAGCGGAGTTATTTTCATCAAAATAGGGGGAAATTGAAGAATGGAAGGGTGATGTTTACGTTTTACTGAGCGTGATCTAACAAAGAACTCCGAAAATGCACTCATATTACTCATTGCCTGACACCCCTTTCCGGTGTAAAATCGTCCAAAAGTGGTAGTCTCGGAATCCGTTGCTGAACAGTAAACAAAATTATAGTTCTCACTTCTAATTATTGTCATCTGTTTTTACTGTCAAACCAGATATCCCGAGACTAGCACTTTTGGACGATTTTACACAGGAAAGGGGTGTCAGGCAATGAGTCATATGAGCGCATTTCTGGTGTCCTTTGTTAGATCACGCTCAGTAAAATGTAAACATCACCCTTCCATTCTTCATTTCCCCCCATTTTGATGAAAATAACTCAGCCCGGGGCATGCGCAAAAGCGCAGAAGGTTTCGGAATCCGTTGCTATACAATATTCAAAAAGCATTGGATCTAAACAGAAAATCATATTATCGAATCATAGTGATGCTCTGAAGGAAAAAAATCTTTAACTTCTTTCTATTCATTAAATATTTTCCATTTCTATTGCCAACAGCTGTTATTCTTAATTAATTGAATTAAAACAAAAATAATTAATTTAGATTTCATGAGTTCACACAAGCCGATAAAAATATTTTATTTCGACAATATTTATTTCTGTGTTTTAGTTCATATATTCATCAATTTATTTAAAGAATTTCTTAATTTGTAACGTTTTCATTCAAAAATTGTTGGATACAGTATTTTAATTTTTAGAATCTTCGTGTTTACAGAAATAAATGAAAATTGCTGTGCGCCTCTAAAGTATTTTCTATTTTAGTTCACTAGAAGATAAAATTCTGTTTTGAAATTTTTTCAGCTAAACAGTTTTTTTGAAAAATATTAAATCTAAATAAAGATTTTTAATTTAGAATCATCAAATTCCCAGAAATCGAGCAAGAATATCTGTTTGTTTTACATCATTATTTTGAAAGGAAATCATTCGCATCATAAACAATTATAAAAACAATGTTGATTTCAAAACCATAGGTTCAAAATAGTTAAGATTTTTGGTTTACATTATTTATGTTCGTATAAAATAAACAACTCACTGGCAAATCGTTCATGATTATTTATCAACATTTATTTTTTACGTATCCAAACGGTCGTGGAATTTAGAATTTTTTTTTAGAATTTATTATGTTTCGTCCTTTTATGTTTCTTTAATTTTTTATGTATTAAATAAAAATATTTCTCTCGTTTAGTGTACGATCTTCGTTCTTCAAATAAGTTTGTAACTAATATCCTTCAAACTTAATAAATTGGAATCAATTGCTTGTAATACCAGACAAACTCGCATGCGTATAGAACGTGCAACAGCTATTCTTTTAATTAATTTATTCAAAAAATCAGTATTCTCGTAGCATATATTCCGCAGTAGTTTTTTCAAATTCGGAGGATATGAGTCACATATGAAGTCATCAGAATTTTATTGCACAGTGAATTGTTTTTCGGGTTAACAAGAAATAAGTTTAAAAAAAAATACTTATTTTTTATTAGGTGGAAATGATGTCACTCTTTTCAACTGCAAGGTTGTTTTCAAAACTGAAAAAGGAAACAGACGATATTTTTAAATTTTTATTTATATATTTTTCAAGCCTCAAAAAGTAGAATTGTTGATGTTCTGTTTCGAATAAATGAGCTTGGAAACGTAATAAAATTAAACCAACAGCTTGTTATGCCAGGCAGAGGAATAAATTTGCGTAAGATGTGTTTTTTTCGCTTAGACTAATTCATAAATATCTGCCTGCAGTTTCATCAGTATTCTACTAGCAAATATTCCGTCGCAGTGACTTTTATTTTAGAAGATATGAGTAATGCATGAGATATGAAGATTTTAGTGTGGTAAAAAATATATTTTTGCTCCCCGAGTAAAACCTTGAAATCATAAAAATGACCTCGCATCCAATCGAAATGTAAGTAATTTGCATGATATGAATTTAATTTAGACAAATAATTTCACTACTGTTTCTTGCAAACAAATTGCATAATAAAATTGCACGTGAGGTACTTAGCAAGCAATGGCATAACTATACAATGGAGAATCGTAAGATTCACATGCGACATTGTACTTAATTGCAGTGTGTGAAAATCACAACGTTTCTTTTCTCTTGCTTGCCCACTGAGAACATTACAAACCGAAATCATTCAAGAACTGTTGTTTTTCATTTGTGTGAGGGCAATATTTGTTCAGATCCAGCCCAGCCAACATGAAATACAGGGAAAACGGCTGAAAAAAAAGCTGCCATCTTTTCCTGCTGAAGATTGAAAGAACGGAGTGATCTTTTTGAAGGCCGCGTCCTTTTGAAATTCACTGACCAGTTCAATGGATGAGTGGGAAGAAAATTATATAGCGTGCCGGTAGTTTGAACACGCGACCAGATCATCCTGCGACTCTTCGCTGCGAGTGGTCATTGTTGACGTACCATTGTCCATCTATTCAATCAGTGCTGGTGCCAGTCGGTAACATCGTTACAGCAGAGAAATAGGATTGTTGAAAACATGGCAAGAATGCAATTCCTGTCGAGGATGGATTATTGGGGTAAGTAATTTGTGTATGTTTCAAAATTTATTAGATAGTATTTCATTTAATGTATCACAGACAGTGGTATCTCGTGCACTGTAAACGTGGGGGGTTCTATAACTTATAATACTGAATCGTGCGGTTTTATACATTTTGGCATAACTTAAATTTTACCTTTTTTAATAAATTTTCAATAGCTTAACAATTAGTTAAAAAATAATAATACAATTTTTGACAGAAAGTAAGTAAGTTTTAAATAAAGAAATTTTAACCAAGCAATAACTAATTTTTAATAAATTTAAATTAAAAATTCATAAAGATTTAAGTAACTGCGATTGTACAATGAAAAACAACATGAAGTGTAAGTTTAAAATGCATGCAGATATAGGGAAATTATTTTCGTATTTAAAAAAATTATAGTAAAAGATTTTTAAGAATTTTATTTATTATTAATTATTTATCATTTTCTTATTTATTTTCAAATTTTGGAAGCACAAAATTTTGTTCCTGAGTGAAAAAACATTTGAAACCAAATTTCTAATTTCACAAGAACTGCGCTTTGCGGCAGTACTCTCTCCCTTCAAATTGTGTAGTAGAGAATAAATAAAATAAAATAACCGCGCCTTCTTACTGCGCATGTGCAGCAGGAGAAAATCAGGACTAGGTGAAATTGCAGCCCTTCAAGAAGCTTTCTCCCTCTCCAAAGAAAGACTTAGCGGTTTCCCCTTAAGACTGAAAGCCCTAAAAGGAAAATTGTGTTTAGATGTTGGTGGATTTAGATATAACTTGCAAATTTATATAAATTAGTGTTTAAATTTGTACACTGAAAACATTTGGGGGGCTGCTGCAGTTCCACATTGCCTATACAGGAGTCGCCCCTGATCATAGGTTTATATGATATTGTTTAGGAATAAGGTCGATGGTGTTTGGGGAGGCAAAAAATATTCATTTCACATGAAAATAAGATGAGGAAATTTACTTTCGGACATCTGCTTTTATTAAATTGTTGCTTCTTTTGATTTAATTCCATACTTTAATTTATATTTATAAAAGAAACAAAAATTAAAAACATAAAGTGAAAGCTTTTGCAAATTCTTTTCAAAATCAAAGATTTATATTGTCTATTTATATTGTCTTAATCTTATATATTATTTTTGTTGTCAACATCCTCTTTTCTCAACTAATACAAAGTCTAAAGCGATGAATAAGGTATCAGTGGATAGGATTATTTACAGACTTCTGATAGAACATACTCAGCTTTCGTTAACTTACATTTTTTGTTTAAAATTTAAATTAAAAGAAAGATTAAATCATAGACATTGTGAAATCTTGGATGAGCAACTCCCCCCCCCCTTCTATTTCACAGAGTATTTATATATACATTGTAAAATAGAAGAAGAAAAAGAAGTAACTTAACCTCACTTCGGCCAATCTAACAAAAAAATTAAGTTTATTGAATTCTGACATCAAATAGTTTATACAAAGAGGCAATGTAAATGGTTCACATCAATAAACTCTCTATACTATTATGTATATACACCTCACTAATTTAATTTCACCAACCCCACAAAAGACTGACTCATTTGTTTGCGGGGGGGGGGTGTTGAACGCATTGGTCTGTATAATACTTTAACTGATATAGTTTGATACAGTCCCGGCCACTTGAATCACCTCACTTAAAAAAAGACGCCATATTTAATAAAAAAGGTAGATATTTATATTACAAAAATAAGTTTATTAGATGATTTTTCATCCATAGTAACAAAATCATGAAAAGAAATGGGTTTGTTATATATCAATTATTGAAATACTAATTTACTAGCAAAATGACCCAATCACTTGGATAGCCTCAGTGTTATTTTTTAAAATTAAGGCTGCAAAAATAATATTTCAGTACATAATATGGCTACTTTGTACTTTCATCAGTTCGAAAAAACTATTTGTAAGGGATTATATAAAGCCTTTATTTTCTTAGGAGCAATTTTCTTCCATGATGCTTGTATGGCTTAAAATTAACCATTGCTGCTGTCATATTGTTTGGCATCACGGTAAATGCCACCAGTAAAGATGCCCCACATATTGTCTATTATATTTAAGTCTGAATAGATATGGGGTCATTTAAAAACTTGAATATTTCGAGGAGAAAACCGTTGTTTAACGACATTTGCAGTAATCGCCTCATTATCCTGATGTAAAAAAATTATCTGGATGAAAAGCAGCTGAAAGCTTTGGGTTGTTTTGTAACATCGATAAATAAGTTCGTAATGTCTGTCTACCTAATTAAAATGATAATATCGAGGACACATTGGAAGTAATTGCTCTCCGTAGGATGTCAGAAGCAAGGCACGAATGGGACATGTTAGAATTCGTTCTTCCTTTCTTAAATCATGGTAATAATAGGAGACACAGTCCTGTCCATCCATATTCAACTTTTTTTTCACCGTGGAAATTATGTTTCTCCACTCAGAAGTCCAATACGTATACTCTTTTGCAAAGAGAAACCCTTGGATCCTATGATGGGGCGTGAGCTGCAATTTGTGTTTTAGTTTCAATCGTTTAATCATTTGACATTTTTAATTAATTTTCTGACGTGTAAAGTTGAAGCTTTGATCCTATTTTCTTTGATAATTTTTGTTGTTGTTAGCCACGAACTAGATGGATACCAAGAGTCAAGCTGCGTTCTTTGGCTTTGGTGGCTAAAGCAGACCTTACTTTCTTTCTTTTACCATATTGGTGCACATATTACAAAAGATTGTTGATAACTTTAGGACTACGATTAATTTTTTTGAAATTTTCCGGTTCGAAAGTCTTACAGATTTCAAAATTTTAATCTGGACAATTTCTTCTTTGTTAAGGCGATATGCTTGGCTCATTTTGCAAAAGTTAACTAGAATTAACTTTTGTTTACTCGACAATAACCGCATTCTACCTTAGAATTCTAGAATTACAAATTCAAACTTGTGAGGCTATTCATGTGACGCGGTATTTACTGCCACTTTTCACACGACTGGAAAATTTACATGCGGTACATGACTTATATTTATTATTTTGAATTAAATGGATTATAGAGCGTCATACTGTGTGACGTCATATATATATATCCCATGATTCCTTTCACGGAGAGCCGGTAAGAGGCTTAAAGATGTACTTTGAACTGTGCTTGTAAAACGTCCTTTATGTCTGTGTCTTTGTCTGACGTGCTATGTGTTGAAAATAAACGATGATCAAACCAGTTTCTCGAACTCTGCTAATTTCCCCTTCAATTACTAGAGTGAAAATTTATTTTAGGAAAGAAAATCGTAATTAAGCATATTTTGTGCTTTATTACTGACGAGGCTATTCAAGTGTATATTAACGCTCAGTAAAAGTATATTGTTATGGAAATGGGCAAAAGGAAGCTTTGTGACAAGGTTTTGGGGTGGTATGGGTTATAATATGGATAACCTTCAGATACAGAGTTCAATTCGATCGTTTTGATTGTCGTCCTTCAATCAGAGATTTCATATTATGGAGGATCTTTAAGATGATCAAACGGTTGTGCGCGATATTGTAAAAAATTTCGTAAAAAGCGGCTATAAGCACCAAAACTCCTATTAGTTTCGTACATGGTAATAGAAAATTTGTTATTCAGTGAATAACAATTTTTTTCCTTGATTGCATTTTCCTGTAATTTCGACATTACATATAGTTTTTGAAACAAATGGTGCATTTGTGGTTTTCATGACAGATATTTCGCGATGTGCCTTTGTGAGGTCGAAGTGTTTTTACAAATGCACCACTAACATTCCTGGGATGTTAGCACATTTGTTATAATACTTTGGACAGTAGGGTATTTTTACTTTGTCGTATACGAAGTATGCAAACTATTGTAATCGCCAAAAAATTCGAACTCGAGATTTTGTCGAATCTCACGTTTTAGACTCCTCGAGTCCGAAAAACACAATTTTGGAATTATGTTTGTCTGTCTGTCTGTGAACATGATAACTCGAAAAATATCAGAGATACAGGGATGAAATTTGGTATGTGATCTTTACACATAATTTGTAGGTTTCTGTAAAATTTTGGACAAAATCCGTCTACGGGAAGTCTGTCTGTCTGTACGCTTTCATGTGAACACTATAACTCAAAAACTTGAATAGCTAGATGGATAAAATTTGATACACAGTTTTGTCATCAATAATGTAGATTCGTATCAAATTTTGGACCAAATCCGTCGAAGGGTCGATTGTCTGTCCTTCTGTATAATTGTATATTTTTAATCGCAATAACTTCCTAACAAAATTACTTAGATGAATGGAATTTGGTATATGGCTTTCTTACCTTAATTGTAGATTTGTGTCCAATTTTTGTGTCAATCGGTTTAAAAAAGGCGTTAATATTACATAATTAATTTTTCTATTCCGATTCTCCATGCGCATGCATACTGGTAGCAATCTCTGTGCACGCTGAAGCTATTGAGCGAATTACGTCATTTTGTCCTTGAGCCGGCAATATTGGAACCTAGCAGTGTGTGATAGATGCGTTTTGATCGGTACGCATCTCTTTGAATTTGATTTTTTACCTAAATATTTTACAATCACTATAATCTACAATGAAAAACCTTCTGATAGTCATTGGATTCTGGGTTACAGTAGGTTCGAATTTTTCTATCCATGCGGGGGTTGGGGAAACGGCACCTTTTTGGGGAAGTATACGTGAAAGTTTAGGGGAGACCACTCCCGCTGGTTTAGATCTATTTTGACATAATCTCTTTACGACTGATATGTGATATTTTTGTTGGTGTCTCTTTCTTAGACTGGAAAGAACTGAAAGGAGATTCGAAACTCTAGTTCGAAAGAGCGTAGCATGATTATGCTGTAGGCTTGTCTTTTATTATTTAAAAAAGCTGCTCGTAATTATAGCAACTAACGCGCACACAAAAAATATATTTAATATCGACGCAACCCGCGTGGGTACGAAAGGTATTGCTGTAAAATATACTTAAAAATATTTTACAAATTTATTAAAATGGACAAAAAAATTTCATGGAAACAAAGCTCTGAAAAAAATAAGTTTTTGAATATTAAACTGGTGTAGGAAAGGTTTTTATGCAATAATATGCTCCAAAGGTTTAGATGAAAAACTTTAAAATTTCAATAAAAAAATCCAATTAAAATTTTGAAAAGCCCCTTCTTAGTGAGCATCTATCTGCAGCAGAAGTTATTAATGAAAAACGTTAACATTTCGATTAATTTTTAATTAATTGAAAATATAATTAAAATTTTGAAAATCCATGTCTTAGTGAGAAGTAATTACAAATTATTAAAATTAAAATTTGGAAACAACCATGTCCAGCGATCTGCCCTACTGAGCGTTTTGAACGATATTTGCATTAAGCATGGCGCACGTCGTAATTTGCAGATAATATCTAGCCTATAAGCATTATCATGTTAAAATTGTATCCAGAATGAATAAAAAGCTTCTATATCATTGCCGTGTTTTCTTTACTTAACAAAAGATTACAAATGAGGTACCATAAATAACAACCACAAATGCAAAAATATAAAACAAATTCTTGGAGCATTAAGAAAAACCGCAAGGGAATTTTATTCAAAGCCTGCTTCAATTAGGTGGAGAGATTTCTATTGTCTTTTTCACGGAAATAACGCCACACGTGGTATAACCATACTATTATCATATAATCCAATCATGATTATAAAAATTCTTTACTACCAGTAAACCCTTGTGAAACTTTTCCACATTTGACCTTCCTCTCTCCACCCTTCACCACCACAAACAATGCGTTTTAAGGTATTGAGTAAGTTCCGTCAGAAGCCTGTAAAAAATCCTGTCCAATGATACCTTATTCATCGCCGTAGGCTTTGTATTAGTTGAGATAAAGCGTTATTGACAATAGAAATAATATATAGGATTATATCAATTATTTAGTTTAAAAAGAAAACTGCAGGTGCTACATTGTTACACAATCAATGACGGGTACTGTCAAGCACAAATATAACTTTTTTATTAGGTTTTAGATAATGCAATGCTCACAAAAAAATTAGGGGATATTTCAAAATGAATATGGAGCTATAAAAAAGATATACAGTCCGAAACCCCGCTGGACCGAAATTTCGGTTAATCCGAACCCCGCTAATCCGAAATTCCGGTTAATCTGAACAGATTTTATTTTCGAAAATTATATGTAATTGAAAAGATTACCGAAAAGATTTAAATATACATACTAAAAACAAAAAAAGTACTTTTTCAGCATGTATCATTTTATATACATTGAAGAAATTAACGTAATTCGCCGTAAGATAAAGTCACTTCATACAGGAGCACATTCCCCTTTTATTGCTTTTGAATAAACGAATTCAAGAGATAGTAGTACTGAGTACTTATAACTTACATTTTTTTTATCGGAATTTCAAGTAATCCGTATTTTTTGTAATCCGAACGGGCACCGGTCCCAATTAGTTCGGATTAGCGGGGTTCTACTCTGTATTTGTTCTTTCTTTATTATTATTAAACAAGGGCAGCAGAAAAGCAAACGATCAGTAGCAATAATGTTTTTGTTTCATTAAAAAAAATAGATCTAATGCTTCTTTTTTTTGTTATTGCTGCATATTCATTTTGAAATAGCCCCTAATTTTTTTGAGCAGTGTATTTCTACCTTTATGGAAATAAGAATCAATGCGTTTTGTGAACAATTAATATTTCAAAAAACATTAAAGACAATAATAATTTTGTAAAAAGATGTAAAAGTGTTTTTCATTCATCTACGGACATTATGTTAGGAGCTTGGGTTTTATTGATTGTTTCCCAGTTTCAGAGAAAGTGAGAAAAATATATTCTATTTTGAAGAAAATATTCACAATTTTCGATAGACAAAACGATTTTTTAGTAAATGCTAAACATAGAATTCCTAGGTAAAGGTAAGGGTACGAAAGTATCACTGTACCTCCACATTTAATTGTGAATAATCCTTTTGATTAGATTAGTTATTACTAACTTGCGCTAAAATTTAGTTTGAAATTAGAAGGGATTACACCTATTCATTTTAAACGAATGTGTTAATGATAAATTTATGAAAAGGAACGAAGAAATTAAATAGTTTTAATCAGAAAATGCAATTGAAAATTATTATTTCTTTGCATTTAATATTCAATCGTTGAAAAGTTGGTATTGGTTAGATTACAGAAAATTTCAAGCAATTAAAATTCATACTCTCATCGCCAGTTTTCTTCGTGTGACTTTGGAAGGAATTTTAATATTATAAATCAAACTAAAATTCAATATCAGACTAACTTCTGCTGTTCTTGAGATTATGTTCGCATTTCTAATTCCTTCTTACAGATTTTTAAGAAGTCGGCTTCTGCTGTTGCGAAATACGAATAAAAATGGCTAATCTTCAAAAGCACTAGAATTTTATCCGTTAGAGTCAGTTAAATGGTCCTATAATCTAACTTCATGTTTTTTACCTCGTGCTGAGATGTATATGTTATTTCATAGAATAAGTAGGTAATTCATGAAATACCTAGTTATTCTATGAAATAACGGATTGAAAGTAACTAGGTAATTCATGAAATATTTAGTTATTCTATGAAATAACGGATTGAAAATATCTAGGTAATTCATGAAATACCTAGTTATTCTATGAAATAACGGATTGAAAGTAACTAGATAATTCATGAAATACCTAGTTATTCTATGAAATAACGGATTGAAAATATCTAGGTAATTCATGAAATATCTAGTTATTCTATGAAATAACGAATTGAAAATAACTAGGTAATTCATGAAATACCTAGTTATTCTATGAAATAATGGATTGAAAATAACTAGGTAATTCATGAAATACCTAGTTATTCTATGAAATAACGTTACATTGATATCGCTTTCACTTTCGTTTAGCTCAGCATAGCCAAACTAAAGCTCTTGTGTCAGAAAACACCTAAACAGTGCGAATCCAGGATTTGGGTCTAGGGGAGGCTGAGGTCAAAAAATTTTTTGTATCGTCGTGTTTATCGTTTTGTATCGTTTTTTTTTATCGAATGTCAAACCTCATGGTTGATGTAAACCAAAACTCTCTAACTTTACACACCTGACATTAAGAATAGTAAAGAACACTACAATGCTTTCTATAACTTAATACAAAACACAATGAAATAACTAGCAAAAAAATCTTTTCTACCACGTCAAAGCTACGAGTGGTTTGTCTACAAAAGTAGGAAAATTTTCAAGCCTGTCAAAGGCAGGAAGCAATGTTGTTACTTAAAAAAGAAGATGTAGTTTAAGAACAAACCTCTGTAGTAGTTTTAAATAAAATCAAGAATTCTGGTTTAGCTCTGGGGAAGGGGGCTGCAGCCCCATAGCACCCCCTGGATTCGCCACTGCACCTAAACATCTATGAAATAACAGATTCCATGCTTTAACTGTAACAAATATATTTAAAGCAAATGGGAACGAATTTCAAAATTAAGTTGACGCATGAATTGAGTTTTTTTAAAGTTCGTCATGGAAGTCGATGTCTTTTTTTGTGTGTAGTTTTACTTTTTGTTTATGCTTTTAAGAAACAGCTGGTATATTTTTTTAATTCACTTTCATTTCGTTTTTATTGTT
>BGPR01000094.1:264782-287070 GCA_013235015.1 Araneus ventricosus | reverse complement strand
GGTGTCGTTTACATTGAGCTAAAACCAGTGCATGAATTGAGTTTTTTTAAAGTTCGTCATGGAAGTCGATGTCTTTTTTTGTGTGTAGTTTTACTTTTTGTTTATGCTTTTAAGAAACAGCTGGTATATTTTTTTAATTCACTTTCATTTCGTTTTTATTGTTAGGGTGTCGTTTACATTGAGCTAAAACCAGTGATAACTCGGCGATTCGTTTGTTATAAATACAACTGGCACAACATATTTTACTTACACGATTTTTACCATGAAAAATCATAAATATCTATAATATTAATAAATAAACTGGTTACGGGTTGCTAAAAAATTTTTTGTCAGTCTCTTCATATTCAGTTTATTTAAAATCAGATAATACAATTTTTTTCATTTGTTGTGGTGAAACATTGCAGATAGTCTCACTGATTTACCTTTAATGAAAAGTCCGGGGTTCGAAATAAATGAATTAACTCTTGTTTAATTATAATTCATTAATATGCTTACAATTTCATCGCAAAGAGGACAAAGTTCAAAAACTGTCTCCTATTGTTTTAGATAGATATTGATTTACCCCTTTAACTGGTTTACCTGTAAGCCCGTACAAGCATCGAATTATCACAATTTTAAACTTAAAAACTAAAAGTCATTCATAGAGGTTATACACTATATGCCCAAAAGTATCCGGACACTTGCAGAATTTCACATTTTTTAGAATTTCTCCGGAATGGTTTAACTGACTGCCTTTAAACTTCGAACATGTAAAGAATAGACAATAACTCACATTTTACACTGAAGATTCTGTCCTGAGGGCAATTAGGAGACCGTCTACAAACTGATGAAGACAAAACCGTTTTTGGCCCACCCCGCTTCACAGAATACTGATAACAAGATGAAACTTTCAGAAATGGTAATGTTTAATATGCATAATATTTACAGGAATTTTCGTAAATTCAACACAAATATGTGGGAAGATATAAAGGTTTTCTTAAAAAGTCTCAAATTTTCGCACCTGTTTTTTGCTTATAACATGCAGAGTTTTCTATTATATTATACGAAATTTACAGAAAAGATGGCAATATGTTAGAGAAGCATTTTATAAAAATTTGAAAAAGATCATTTGAATATTACAGTAATTATGAGCATTTGTAGTAAATAATGTTTTACTGCGCATGCGCGAAGCATAGTGTAATTTTTCTTTCACAACTTTAAAGCCAGATATATAGGGCAACTTATGTAAAAAAATCATTTCAATATCATTAATATTCAGAAAGGTATCGGCATTACAACGAGCAGAATTTTAGCTCCTGTTGAAGAGAAGCTAAAAGACGAGGGTTTGTACACAAGTTGATATTTTTTAAACTTATATCTTTAAATATTTATATTCAATTGTATAGTGGTTAGAATTTGCTGAATACCCATGAACACATCTAATATTCGTAACGAATAAAAAATATATATGTAGAATTATTAAAATATTTTAAGAAAATAAATTAATTAGATAAAAAATCGTTTCGCCATAAAAGAAAAATATTTAAAAATATCGTTTTGCCGTAAAATTGTAATATGCAAATTGTTAATAATCATGTAAATAATATAATGAAAGTAATAAAATTTTTGTTATTTATAGTGCCTAATGAGCTGGAATTTAAGTTATGCACGTAAATTAATAAGTCTTCATGGGTATTCAGCAAATTCTAACCACTATACAATTCAATATAAATACTTAAAAGATATAAGTTTAAAAAAAATATCAATTTGTGTACAATCCCTCATCTTTTAGCTTCTCTTCGACAGGAGCTAAAATTCTGCTCGTTGTAATGCCGATATCTTTCTGAATACTAATGATATTGAACTGATTTTATTTTTATAACTTGTCCCATATATCTGGCTTTAAAGATGTGAAAGAAAAATTACACTAAGTTTCGCGCATGCGCAGTAAAACATTATTTACTAAAAATGCTCATAATTCCTATAATATTCAAATAATCTTTTCCACGTTTTTATAAAATGCTTCTCTAACATAGTGACATCTTTTCTGTAAGTTTCGTATAATATAATAGAAAACTCTGCATGTTATAAGCAAAAAACAGGTGCGAAAATTTGAGATTTTTTAAGAAAACCTTTATATCTTCCCAAATATTTGTGCTGAATTTACGAAGATTCCTGTAAATATTATGCATATTAAACATTACCATGTCCGAAAGTTACATCTTGTTATCAGTATTCTGTGAAGCGAGGTGGGCCAAAAACGTTTTTGTCTTCATCAGTTTGTATACGGTCCCCTAATTGCTCTCAGGACCTAATCTTCAATTAAAATGTGAGTTATTGTCTATTCCAGAGGTTCTCAGCCTGTGGTACGCGTACCCCTAGGGGTACGCGAAGGACCAGTTGGGGGTACGCGAAATTAAAGTCGGTAATGGCGGACACAAGAACATTTAAAGGATTAAAAAAGTTACAGTGTTTTGTAAAAGTGAAAGTTGTGCTAGTCTAAAACCTACGCTCACAATAAGAAAAAAGGAAAGCAAAAGAAAACCTGGTAAATGATTGATATTTTGTCTTCACCAGCCCCGATTATGCATGAATCATCAGTGTTCTCAAAAGCTGTAGCTTCACTAGGAGCCTGTGTGGTATGCTTTTTATTTTTGTTCTTCTAGTTTAGGCTTATCGAGAACAATCCGGAATCCTCTCAAAAATTCTTGTTTTGACGTTTTTATTAAAACCATGATTAAATGCGGGCGTCATTGATTGCTCGATTGGGATGCATAATGAATAACGACTGCTCATATAAATCAAGCTTTGTGTTTTTATGGGTGCTCAATTTGATTGGTTTGGTTTGTTTCATGGCACTAAACTGGTGTTTGTAGGCTATGCGTGCCCAATTTGAAGTACTTATCTTCAGAGTGACTTCAATTCGATATTGTTTGATTTCTCAAAATGGACAAGAGGTTCAAAACTGGAACTCTTACGAGATCGGCATCTAGAACTGAAATTCGAACCACCGATTTGACAGCTATAGAGATAACTGTGGATCAGCAAGATGATAATCATGAAGTGCAAAAGCCGACTGATTGGCCTGCTCAGGTCAGAAATAAAATTGATTTTGTTAAAAAAAAAACTCCAAACACCAGTGCAGCGATTCTCAACCTGTGGGCGATCCCCCCCTGGGGGGCGTGATAACACTAAATGGCGGATGCGAGCATATCGAAGAGAAAATATTATTAAAAAATGATTAATTTACTGAAAGGAAAGTAAAAAAAAACACATTCTGACATAATAAAAAACAAAATACACATTTAAGCTGATATAATACACTTATAAATAGGATTGTATCGTACTGTACAATACAATTATAATGTATTGTACTGTACTGTACAGTACTGTACAATTATAATAATTGACTTTTCAATATTAAGTAAAAATGCATTGTTAGTAATTAAAAATACAATATTATTGTATTAATTTTTATTGCATGGGGGGGCGATGAAAATTATGGTTGAAAATCGGATCGCAAACACTGAAAGGTTGAGAAATACTGCACCAGTGTGCCTCCGAAGAAGAGAAAATATTCTAACGAATACTTAAAACATAGATTTTCCGTCACGGGTGATGAAGATTGTCCAAAACCACTCTGCGTTGTTTCTGGAGAGATATTGTCAAATGGAAGTATGAAACCATCTTTACTAATGCGCCATTTAGCGGCTAATTCAACTAACACCCGAGTGTTCAAATCTTTGTGTGGAGACATGGGCAGCCTAAATACTACGTTACTTTTGCACACAGAAGTGAGATGGCTTTCGCGAGGAAATGTACTCTCGAGATTGTTTGAACAGAGACATGAAGTTTGTAAGTTTTTTGAAGACCACCCTTTTACCTTGAGCTCTAAATTTTATGAAAGTGAATGGTTGTAGCAGCTTGCGTACTTATCCGACATTTTTACAGAAATAAATAAACTTAATTTATGATTGTAGAACCATTCCATAGCCATTTTTAAGGTAGCTGACAAAATCGAGTCTATGATTAAGAAACTGAATTTTTGGGAATCCTGTATAAAAAAAAACAGTATGAAGTTTTTGAGACACTTCACAACTTTTTTTTTATCTGAGCACGAACTTAAATTAACAAAACATGTAAAAATTAGTATAATAGCACATTTAAAAGGATTTAAATTATCATTCAGGCAATATTTTCCGAAGCTTAGTGATGCAGATATGTTGATTTTAAATTCATTTAACGAAACGTTTTTTCAAAAAGCTGAAAAATTAACAATTTCTGAAAAAGAAAAATTAATTTAACTTTCCACTGATTCTTCATTAGAATCTGAAGTTAAAAAAAGAAATTTGATTGACTTCTGGGTGGCAGTGAAAGAAGAGTACTAAGAACTCGGTGTTAAAGCAATAAAATATTTAATACCTTTCAAGAACACAGAACTTGTGGAAAGAGCATTCTCGTCTTCTACATATATTAAGAATAAATATCTAAATAAGCTTGACACAGCTCCAGACATGAGATTATATCTTTCTTCATTTGAACCCAATTTTGTAAAACTCAGCTCCATGAAACAAGCTCAAGGATCGTATTGAAATTTTCTTGCACTTGAATAACTGATTATTACGAAGTGTAATTTTTAGCTAACCTTATAAGTTAATGTGAAATTATTACAATAACTGGTTTTATTTGTTTTGCTGTTTAACTAATACTATTTTAAAATTGGAATAAAATTAAAAATAAGTTCTGCAAATGCCATTAATTCGCGTCATTACACTCTTAAGCTTACCTAAGCCCTTAACATTATTGATAAAAACTTCTTTGCATAAACAGATGATTGGGTGGGTATGACAATAGGGGGTACGAGAAAATGAAAAGACTAATCAAGGGGTATGCGAGGGAAAAAAGGTTGAGAACCCCTGGTCTATTCTTTACATGTCTTAAGTTTAAAGGCAGTCAGTTAAACCATTCCGGAGAAATTCTAAAAAATGTGAAAATATGGAAGTGTCCGGATACTTTTGGGCATATAGTGTAATTCGATACAAAAATTACGTGGAATCTGTAAACATTTCAACTGTCCTTTGAATTCTCAATTGAATTAATTAATTTAATTGAATTGAATTAAAAAATTTATCAGCGCATTCCCAAAATAGGTGTCATCTTATTAGATGGTTGAAAACAAACCAGTTAAGAGGTTAAATACTTGATATAAAATCAAAAGTGTCATAAAGAAAATGGAAAACGAATGAACTCTCTGTTATTCTGTCATTGTTTCTTTTCTTCCCTTCAGTATAAATGGAATATCCCTGGCAGTTTGCCATATTGAGTCAAACAGTGCGTCTTTTACTACAAGACCGAGTCTCATAAACTGGACAACATGTCCCATAAAGTGTAGAATAATTCGCATTTCAAACAAAAATAATTATCCTCGCATGTGGTCCACAAGAAAAAAATGAGCACGAATATTTGACCAAATATTTTACAGACCAATAAATCAATCGCTTTTATTGTGGATGTCCCTTTATCCCCTATTTCTGAGCTCCTTAACTACAGCGGCAGATAATATGGTTTCCACAACATTTCCTTGATATGTGCGTTACTCTAAAAATGGAAGGAAAATTTGTGGAATCAACCGAATGATAAAACCAAATAAACTTGTATTTACGGCAAGAGCCAGAAGATATAACACCGAAAAAAAAATTCTATTTGTGTACTGAACAGCAATGGAGAAGGTGTGTGATTCAGGAGATACGTTGCCCACAATGAGTCGTAAGTAAATGTTTGTTTTTGCGCATTTTCATGCCTAATATGAATTTTACATTGATAATGTTTATAGGTTGGCATACTGTCTGTAAATTGCTGTCTGTAAAACTACTGTCTGTAAAATACTGATGCACGATCCAAAAATCGTTCAAAACGCAATACAGGGCAGACCATTGGGTCTAGAACTATCAGGGCAGACCATTGGGCCTAGAACTATCAGGGCAGACGTTGGGTCTAGAACTATCAAATTTAGCAAGTAGTTACTACTGTTTGTAAAATATTGGTGCATGATCCAAAAATCGTTCAAAACGCGATACAAGGCAGACCAATGGGCCTAGAACTATCAGGGCAGACCGTTGGACCTAGTACTATCAAATTTAGCAAGTAGTTACTACTGTCTGTAAAATACTGATGCATGATCCAAAAATCGTTCAAAACGCAATACAGGGCAGACCATTGAGCCTAGAACTATCAAGACAGACCGTTGGGCCTAGAACTATCAAATTTAGCAAGTAGTTACTCCTTCGGTGGCAGAGGCCCATTAAAAGAGGAGTTTTCAACATTTTAATTAAATTATTAATTAAAAAGTAATCGAAATGTTAACGTTTACTCTGAATAACTTTGGAGCATATTATTGCACAAGAAGCATTCTTTCACCATTTTAGAATTAAAAGAGAAATTTTTCAGTGATATCAATTTTATTTCCGTAAGAATTTTTACTCTCTAATTTTAATAAATTTTTAAAATATTTTAAGTATGTGTTTTACAACAATACTTTTCATTGTCTTCGTTACTGCGTTATTCATGCGCATTGCTACGATATTTAATACATTTTTTTGTGTGCACGTTATCTTCGCTATAATTGAGAGTAAATTTTTAAAAATAATATAAGAACAGACGAATCAAGCCTAAACGGACTAGTCGGAATACAAATTCGCACTAGAGATTTGAATTTCTCTCTCTTTTTATTTAGACGACTATTCTTGCTTCTGACTTATTCAATACAGTGTTTATCTTACCTTTAATAACGTATTACGAACATTAAAAGAAATCTTTATACAATACTTTTTTAAGTTTCTGCTTTCACCAATTGTGACTTTAATTCATTTCAGCTGACATTTCAATGAACAGTAATGGAATATACTAAAGCTATCATTTGAAAGCTTTTGATTTTGGAAGTCGGGTTTTACCAAATATTTTTCGTCATAATCCTATATATTATTAAAGAAAAAGATAAAGACTGGCAAAAAGAATTTTAGATTGCGAAGTTTAGAAAATCATCCGATTAAAAATGGTAACAAATTTCGTAACTCAAATACGTGTTCCCAAACTTTAGGTATACGGAAACCTGAAATTCGCACCAGTCCATTTCAATTTTTGACGTGAAAATGTCTTTCCGCTCGTTACAGTGATAGTCGGTCGAACTTTCTTGTGTGACAAAATACCGTCAGATTTGAATCGCTAATAACTATGAGACCAGTGATGTGGGGTGGGTAAATACCCAGTGGGTAGGTAAATATTTTTTGGGTATATACCCGGGTATTTACCCAAGGCCTGGGTAAATACCCAAAAACTGGGTATTTTGCGAAAAAAATAAAATTCGAATGCTGATTCACAATGAAACATACAGAGTTATATAAATACCTCCTAAAAATGTATTTGCAAAAAAAAGTATTTGTGAATGGTCATTTAAAATTAAACTAAAAATTTATAAATACCCAAAACTGGATATTTTGCAAGAGAAGTATTTGAGAATGGCTTATGATTCAAAATGAAGCATTAAATTTATAAATACCCTTACACTGAATATTTTGCGAAAAAAAATTGCATTTGTGAATGGTGATTCAAAATAAAACATTTAAAAATACCTCCAAACTGGATATTTTGCAAAAAAAAAAAAAAAAATGCCTTTCCAGATGTTGATTCAAAATGAAACAAAAATTTTAAATACAACAAAACTTTTTTTTAAAGAAGTATTTGTGAATGATGCTTCACAATGAAATAAAAATATAATATGTACTCCTAAACTGGGTATTTTGTATTTAAAAAAAAGCAGCTTTGAATAAATTATATAAACAAAAAACAATTGCTATCAGGATTCAGAATGAAGTAGTCTAAAACTGAAATGGGATCAGGCGATAATTTAGTTTTTACGGTTTGAAACTTTGACACTTACAATAGAATAATTATTTTTAATGCCGTTTATGTCATACTAGCCACCATTGGCGACCAGCTTGTTCGCCGGGAATATAATTTTAACTGACTCTCTACTCTCTTATGCATAGTTTGATATTCACAGTTCCCATAACAAAATTTTAAACTTTAAATTGCGATAGAGATTTACCCCGCATTCTTAACGTAGCCTTGCACTTGTTCTGTTCCATGTCTATATGAAAGTCCCTAATGGAGTCAAATAACTGTTCGTGTCGAGTTACATCTAATTGTACATAATCGACGCGAATTTTAATTTAACAAATTTATTTCAACATCAAAATACCGCGTAACGTTTTACGTCCAGCAACATGTTAATTGGCTTAAAACAAACTAATAAAATGAATTTAAATGTAGCAACCATAATCGTTCAGTTTACTGGATTATTTCTTTATATACTTACTATCTTAATTCTTTATATACTTATCAAATAAAAAAAGAAAAGAAAATCCAATAGAATATTATATTAGCCTTGAACAATGGAAGAGAAACACACAATTGAATATTTGTTTAAACAATGAAAACGGTTTGGATTTCATTGTAACAATGAATAACAAAAATATTTTTAAAAATTTATTAAAATTAGAGAAAAATTCAAATGAAAACTTAATTGTTATCATTGAAAAGACAAGTTTTTAAATTTTCAGATGGTGTAAAATTAATTTTTGTGCTGTACTATTTTCGGAAGTTATTAAAGAAAAATTCCAAAATTTCGTTTAATTTTTAATTAAAATTTTTAAGAAACAACGGTTACGAGGTGCACATTCCCACCCTCCAAAGTATGTTTGTGCCAAATTTCGTTGCTCTAGGCCTAGCGGTCTGTCCAGTAGAGCGCCAAAACACACACATTCTCCATTATTATTAGTAGAGACAGACAGTACCAGTGAATCTTGTGATCCATAATTTACTCACATTGCCATGCAGGAAATCAAACATTCTTGTTTTGATTTACTGAATAGTTAGTAATTTACATCGCGTATATTAATATTACTGTAAATTTTACGTTAAAAAGTAAGAAAAAGGGGGAATGTTACCTTCTTGGAGCTTTTAATGTTAAGGATGATAAAAGTATCCAAGTGTAAGTGCTGTAAAGTTGAGTACAAACAATGTAAGCAAAATGGAGAAACAGAAAAACACATTAAAAAATGTTTCAAAAGTCTTGGTGGATTAAGAAGGTTCTGAAAGGGATAAAATAACTAATGAATTTTCTTTTATTAATATTCCAACCATGACACTTGCATCAAATTCAGAGTTTTAAGATAATTTAAGTATTGATGTTCATGATCCAGCTGAATCCAGTCTAACCAGGAAACTGAGTGTGAGTGTGTATGTCTACTATACCGTCAAATAATACAACAGATTCAGCAACAAAAAATTCACATTTCTTGTTCCTGAAATCTTGTTTCAAAAATAACTTACCTTTGTTGAAAGTGATATAAGTGCATATTACTTTCAGAATAATTAACTTTTAAAAACTGTAGAACTGAAACATCTGCTAACTTATCAGCAATGTCTGGTACTTTGACTAATTAATCCAAAAAGAATTATAAACAATTGTATCTTTCATTTTAGTTTCTATTATCAGCTCTTTATCATTTTAAAACCAAACTCAACATTTTCTTTTTTTTAAATTTAGTTGAGTTTTAAAAAGGATTGATATTTAAGCCACGTATTTTATTTAAGATCCATGATATAGTATTGCGTTTTTGTTTTTTCTAATTCATTTTTTTAGTTTTTATAGAATTTAAAAGGTTCATATATTACGAGTTTTCTTTTTTTTTATCTTATATTATGCTCAATATATATTCTATATATATTTATAATATATAGAGACATCATATTTCATAGCAGTGCCTGTGTTTTACATGAATAGGGGTAATTCAAAAATAAATACCCAGGTAAATACCCATTTTGGGTATTTACCTGGGTATATATCCAGGGTATTTACCCTTAAAAATAAATACCTGGGTATTTTACATCACTGTATGAGACTAATAATGCGAAAAGAAGGGTTGAGCTCACAACGGATAGATCATATCTGAAGAGTTTGTCGCATAGCATTTGTTTTGCCTGTGACGTCATCGTGCCAGTGTAGGCGCATGCGCGTAATTGTTATGAGTTAGCTTTATGTAAGGTTAGGAATAAGTGTAGCGTGGAAACGCGTTTAGCTAGGAGGTTGATTCTGGTGTCATTTTAAAGAGTTTTAGCAGTATTACTAGGACCCAAAATAAGACAATAAAATATTTATCAGAATATAACTAAAAATTGCTATTAAATTGAAAATTTCAAACTCCGCTTGTTTTTTGATTATAACATGCAGAGTTTTCTTTCGAATTCTACGAAACTTACAGAATACTAGACAATACGTAAAAGAAACATTATATTAAAATATTTGAATTCAAAAATTTGAATATTAAGGGAAATATGAGCGTTTGTAGTAGATAATGCTATATTGCGCATACGCGAAATGTAGTTCTATATACTGTCAACAGATGGCGCCATCAAAAGCTACTCTAAATAAAACATAAGAAAGGCGGAGTTCGAGTCCGCGCCGTATATTTGTATTGAAAACGTCGGAATAAAATCATAAAACAAGTGTTTCGTATTAATATTTAATTTAATTATCAATCTCTTTAATACAATATTTACACAGGCTACTATAATGGTTGCAGAATAGATAAATCACAAGTTTATCGCATGTAGCAAGGGTCTGTGGTAGCTTGTGATTCATCTATTCTGTAACCATTATACTACTCTGTGTAAATATTGTACTAAAGAGATTGATAGTTAAATTAAATATTAATACGAAACACTTGTTTTATGATTTTATCCCGTCGTTTTCACGAAAATTCTACGGCGCGGACCCGAACTGCGCCTTTCTTATGTTTTTTTTTTTTCCTTTCTCCAAAGAATTTATCCAAACAAATTCAAATTAGAAAATGGAAATGTTACACAATGATGAATCTATGTCGATAATCTCGTTTTAAGAGTAATCAATTATTGCCCCCAAGGAAACCAGCGGGAGTGGTCTCCCCTAAACTTTCTCGTATACTCCTAACACATGTAGAGAAAACTAGAATAATAAAAGACGTCAAATAAACTTCCGTCGCAAGTAAACCAAAGTTGGAAAGATGCGTGGTTTAAAGGAACAAAACAAAATTAAATCCCCTGCGCATTCTTTTGCGCAACAGGACCTGGCGAGACTCCCTAAATGTTTGTTTCCTTACAAAATCGCGCCAGAATTGGTTTTTGGCAAACTGCCAAGTTTTCGGAGCGTCCCAGGCATTGCCACCGGTAGGATGCGCAGGGAGTTAGTTTCAAAACTGAACAAGTATGCGATTATACAGACAGATAATCAACCCTTTGACGGATTTGGCCCAAATTTTATACGGGCCTACATTCATGGCGATAAAACTGTGTACCAAGTTTTATCGATCTAGCTATTCAAGTTTTTGAGTTATAGCGTTCACGTGACCGCGGACGTACAGATTGACAAACTTCCCGTTGACAGATTTTGTCCAAAATTTGATAGAAACCTACAAATTATGTTTAAAGACCACATACCAAATTTCATCCCTTTATCTCTAATAGTTTTCGAGTTATCGTGTTCACAGACAGACATAATTCCAAAATTGTGTTTTTCGGACTCAGGAAGGTCTAAAACGTGGAGATTCGTCAAAATCTCGAGTTCGAATTTTTTGACGATTACAATACTTTCTCTTCGTATACTTCGTATACGAGAAGGTAAAAACATGATATATTGTTCCTTTTCGGATATTCTTTAGCCTTTGTGTTCACATTCCAGTCGCGTTCATTTTATACGTGAAAGTACAGACGGTCAACCAGTTGATTGATTAGGTCCAAAATTTGATACAGTTGATGATAAAATCATAGGCTAAATTTGTCATTCACATCTTATTCGTTATTCCGTTATCGTGTTCGCACGAACACAGATGAACCGGGTGAACACGCAGGAACACTTTCCGTTGGCGGATTTCGTCCAAATTTTGATAGAAATTTATATAATTTTGATGTAAAAACCACATTCTAAATTTCATCTTTCTAGTTCTTTGCATTTACGATTTATCATTTTCACAGAGAAATAGTCCAAAAGTGGTTTCCAAAAATGTTTTTTTCGGACCCGCAGATGTTTATAACGTGGGTAAATCTGGAGGACATCAATTTCACCTTCCATACTTCGTATACGAGAAAGGTGTCGTATATTTACAAAAGTGCCCATCTCCATTTTTCAAAAACATGTTTTTTTTCGATAATTTTTAAGTCCATTTTACCCTTTTCATACCTGGCACTTAAAATTGAATATTGAAACACACTGGCGAAACGCTTCTAAAGTCATGCGGCTTATTTTTACTTTATCGTATACGAAGTATACAAAGAGAAAGTATTGTAATAGTCAAAAAATTCGAACTCGAGATTTTGACGGATCTCCACGTTTTAGACCTCCCTGAGTCCGAAAAACACAATTTTGGAATTATGTCTGTCTGTGAACACGATAACTCGAAAACTATTAGAGCTACGGGGATGAAATTTGGTATGTGGTCTTGATACATAGTTTGTAGGTTTCTATCAAATTTTGGACAAAATCCGTCAACGGAAAGCCTGTCTGTCTGTACGCCCGCGGTCATGTGAACACTATAACTCAAAGAGCTAGATGAATAGAATTTGGTACACAGTTTTATCATCAGAAATGTAGGTCCGTAACAAATTTTGGACCAAATCAGTCAAAGGGTGGACTGTTTGTCGGTCTGTATATTCACATACCTCTAAACATTATAACTCGTAAACCCTACGGCGTTGATAAATGAAAATTGGTATGAGGCCTGCTAACAATAATTGTAGGTCTGTGCCGAATTTTTTTGTTTCAATCGGTTGAAAAAAAGTTGTTCAAATCGCCTATTTGTCTTTTCTCGTCATACAATGAGGCGAGGCCGTTATTGCGTAATTGCGCGATTCACTTGCGCTAATCCTTTTCGCTTCTACCTACGCCTTTCGCCTCCAAGTTTCCGATTCCCAAGCTTTTTTTCTCCACTGAATTAGGGAAGCTTGTTCGTTTTACTGCCTTTTAGTTTATTTTTTTCTCAACGTGTGTTAGGACTATACGAGAGAGTTTAGGGGAGGCCACTCCCGCTGGTTTTAAATTTTATTTCGTTTAGATGTGAGTGAAAATCCACTTTTCCCAAAACGTTTCTTGTTTTGGAGATGGACACTTTTGCAGCTGCACGACACAAAGCAAACGTCTTAACCAGCATCTATTGCACGTTTTACGCAACTAAAAGATAACCTTCAGGCAAGACTTCTGACACGCCTGTTAAAATTGAGATGTAAAGAGTGCCTGGACAGCAGAAAAGCTAACTCTTTAATTGCCCAACGGTCTGCGGTCACCAACAATACTCTTCGGGAAACCCATTCTTAAAATCCATACTTGACTTGTTTCTCAGTCGATTTTTTTAATTTGATTCTTCGTGAGCGCGGGTTGTTTATAGAAGGAAAACGTAATTTAACGTAACAGAGAAGTTGTTCGTTATATCCAATTACGACACTCTCTCTGGGCAATTGTGTAACGTCTATCATGCGGTTGAAATTTCCGAGGAGACGAAGTGAACAACTAAAAGCATTAGAAAAGTTGACGAAATAATAGCGATTTTTGAAAACACGATCTCCGGCAAGGTCTTCTACCATTACGCGGCTATCCGAGCGAGAAGGATGTTTAAAAGATTTCGGATAATTATATTAAGCATGAGTATAAAACAATTTTGTTCATTACTAAAAATTTGTAAATAGATAGATAGTAGTCTTGTGTTGCAACCATCGGAGTGTGAAGAAACTTTTCTTATTCAATTCCGATGATAATGCGATGTTTAAGAAGACAAGCATTTTAATATGATTGCTATTTAATTTATATTGTTAAATGCAATTTACTTATGTTTTTCTGTCCATTTAAACAAGTGCACCGTTCGATAAAATTAAAATGAAAAATGAAATGAAATGTTGAAATTTCTAATGCTAACTCATTAGAAATTTCAACCAATTCCCAGTGCTGTTATGTTATGATTAACCCTTAAAAGCCCGATTTTTTGAAAATTGATTTAAAAATGCTTTTGACTTTCATTTCTCGAATAAAACGTGGGAAATATACTTAAAAAAATCATATTTTGTTTTAAGTATGGTTTACCGCAGTAGCACAAAGATATTGTACCAGTGGCGAATCCGGGGGGGGCTATTGGGCTGGCGGCCCCCCCCCCCGCGATAAACCAGAATTCTTGATTTTATTTAAAATCACTGCAACTGTTTGTTCTTAATTTCCCCTTTTTTTAAAAAAAGAATCAAATCGTTTCAACATTGCTTTCTGGCTTGACAGGCTCGAAAATTTTTCTACTTTTATAGTCATTCCACTTGTACTTGTAGCGTTGACGCTGTCGAAAACATTTTTTTGGCTAGTTATTTCATCGTATTTTTTTATTAAATTATCGAAAGTTATGTAGTGTTCCTTATGATTCTTATTTTCAGGTGAGAAAAGTCTGTAAATTTAAAGTGTTTTGGTTTACACAAGCCATGAGGTTTGACATTCGTCACGACGATACAAAATTTTTATGACCTCCGCCCGCCCCCCCCCAGATCCGAATCCTGGATTCGCCACTGTATTGTACAATATTCTACGATATTCCTAATATTTCATAATATTGTACAATATAGTATAATATTATATACTATCGAACAATATTGTACAATATCGGGTCGTATGTTGTGCTACCTGGGTATGGCTAATAAACAGTTTCTTACCAAATGACAACACTGGGCTTTATTTCAGAAAAAAATTCCATGATAAAATTCTATAATATTAAACACAGATGAATTTTAAGAACTAATACTATAGAATATAGAATTTTCTTCAGCAATGTAGAATAAAATATGGTATTCTGGAGCATACAAACAAAGTTGAAAAGATGCAGCCTCAGTGAATCAATTTATTTTTATTTTTTTATTTGCACTCGGGCTGCCATATGCATGCTGTCAATTTATTTAATAAAAATTTCAGTATGTATCCTCTGTGGGTCGCGCTATGTAAAATGTAAACATCTCCCGCTCCACTTTTCACTTCACCCCTATTTTGGTGAAATCAATTCCTCCTGGCGCATGCGCAAATGCCCGGAGGGTTTTCGTGTTTGAGAATGATAACAACTAGTCTTTAATACTTTTTATTTTGAGATCGAAAGAAAAAAAGGGGCATGGTTGTTGGTATTATTTTACTTCTTTCGTTATTTGTTTCAATTAATTTTATCAGTTAGGAATCTTAATTTTAAAGTTTTCAACGATATTATTTATACCTTTGGAAAAACTACAAATCGAAACAGAATCAAAATTTTTTTTTTATCTTGCTTCGTTTATTTGTTTCATTTTTAATTATTTATATTCTTTTCAGTTTTTAAAAGATTAATATTTTTTAAATAGAGATATTAAGTTAATTTTTAAGTCAAACAGGTGAAAAATACGTTTTTAACCAGTGGGAGTATTCTTCCCTCGACTTTCTCGTATACTAAGAAAATACAACGCGTTTTGAGCTTCATAGTGTAGCGAGTGCATGCAACTCAACTCATAAAGCAGACAATAAAAAATTACCGTCGCTAGGTAACAAAAACTATTATATTGAGTTACCTTTTGGCTTTCTCGTATACGAAGAGAAAGTATTGTAATCGTCAAAAAATTCGAACTCGAGATTTTGACGAATCTCCACGTTTTAGACCTCCTCGAGTCCGAACAACACAATTTTGGAATTATGTCTGTCTCTCTCTGTGTCTGTCTGTGAACACGATAACTCGAAAACTATTAGAGTTACGGAGATGAAGTTTGGTATGTGATCTTTACACATAATTTGTAGGTTTTTATCAAATTTTGGACAAAATCCGTCCACGAGAAGTCTGTTTGTCCACGTTCACGTGAACACTATAACTCAAAAACTTGAATAGCTAGACGGATAAAATTTGGTACACAGTTTTATCATTATGAATGTAGGTCCGTATCAAATTTTGGACTAAATCCGTCAAAGGGTTGATGGTCTGCCTATCTGTATAATCGCATACTTGTAAAAACTATATCTCCTAAACCCTTTGGCTTAGATAAATAAAAATTGGTATATCGGTTGCTAACATTAATTATATATCCGTGTCCAAATTTCGTTTCAATCGGTTAAAAAGAAGTCGTTGAAATTGCATAATTAATTTTTCTAATCCGATTCTTCATACGCATGCGTACTGGTAACAATCTCTGTGCACGCGGAAGGATTACGTCACTTTGTCCTTGAGGCGGCAAGAGTAGAAGTGTGTGCCAGATGGGTTTTAATCCGTACGCAATCTCTTTGAATTTGATTCTTTATCTAAATATTTTACAATCACTATAATCTACAATGAAAAACCTTCTGATAGTCATTGGATTCTGGGTTACAGTAGGTTCGAATTTTTTTATCCACGCGGGCGGAGGGGAAACAGCACCTTTTTGGGGAAGTATACGAGAAAGTTTAGGGGAGAACACTCCCGCTGGTTACATTTAGGATTCGGATTTCTACTTTTCGATCGCCATCGGAGAAATATATTTTTATAGAAGTAAAAAAGATTTATTTTGAAGTGTCAGATTATTCTATTCTTATTTAACTGCACTTAGCTAGTATAATGAAAACAAGCGAGCATGAGTTTTCGGCATCTACGTACCAACTTTCATTGGTTTAACCCGAGAGAACGCGCGAACGTTAAGACGAGCGAGGGTCATAGAATGACTGCAAACAAATATTGAACCCTGGGCTGCTAAAATCATTATATTTTTAGTTGGAAAAATAACCCTTTTGACGGTTAGACATTAAGAATACAGTGCTTAACACAAATCAAAGTTACCCCATTACTATACACGAATAAAGCACGAATTTCTAGAGGTTCATTTTTCGCACATCTCTTTCACGTGAAAAGTTTGGTGCGCATTTCTCGATATATATATTTGTTCACTCTACAATTAAATGTATCATGTTTTCTTTGATGAATAACTCCCAACTCTTCAGAGGGCTTGTCACATCTTTCGCTGTTCATTTTGTTCCAGGTGCGCGTGGCACAATATTATGACAACGAATATTCTGCCTAAATTTTGTTTTTCTCCACTCAATGCCTTCTTTTGTTGAAAACAATTCCAACTCATTCACATCTTCCTTTCCAGAATCTCCGTCCTCTTCCGATTCCGTACCATGTGCGCATAAACTTTCATGATCTGAAAAGAGGCTCTTCTAAAACATCATCAGGTCCGTTGTCTTCATTGTAAAAGTCGGGAACTTCATCAGTTTCAAATTCAGCTAGAAATTTACTTAAACGCTCCATTTCTTTTTCGTATGGAGTCGGCATTGTGAGAAACAGTTAAATACGAGGCGTGTCCGGAAAGTTTGGAAAAACTCGCATAAAAAAAGTTTTCTTGAAACAAAATTTATTTCTACATGAAAGAGCATTTTGGACACTATTTTTCTACATAGTTACCACCATTGTTCAGACATTTGTCATAGCGGGCAACCAAATTGTCTATACCATCTTCAAAGAAAGATGCCGCCAGTGAAGACAGCCACTGCTGAACACCGTTTTTTGCGTCGTCATCGCTTGCGATAATTTAAGCGATTTGTGACATTCTCATGCAAAACAGTTTTTGAAATTTGTGGAAATTCATCTCAAAGCATTCTTATTGTGAACCGTCTGTTTTCACGAATTTTCTCATTCACTTTTGCAACCAAACCATCATTGACAACAGAAGGTCGTCCACTCCGTGCTTCGTCATGAACATTGGTGCATCCGTCATTGAATTGTCGAACCCACTTTCTAACCATTCTATCAGTAATTACATTTTCACCATAAATCTCTACAAGTTGACGATGAATTTCAGCTGGCTTAACATTATTTGCGTTCAAAAACCGTATTACAGAACGCACTTCACAGTCGGCGGGATCGGCAATCGTCTTAAACATTTTGAACACTCACTAACACATGCAAACACAACACAATCTGACTGTAATGGCGTCAGTGGACAGACAATCAACCAGAGACACGTGTGCACATGCGCGGAACTCCGAAACTAGCGCTGCGGTGGCGGTAGAACGAAACGGTACTTACTTTCCGGACACGCCTCGCACTTCAATTCGGCAAGGAAAACAACGAGCTGACCGTATCAGCTACGTGAGATAATTAGTCTGTGGAACAATCGGAGAGACGCGCGGGGTCATTCAATAACCCCAGTAATTGACCAATCGTGTAGGGGGGCGAAAAAAATTCTGGAAATACTTTCTAAATACTCAGAAAAGGCAGAGGGGGTGACTAACTCAGCTGCTGATAAGAAAGGAATGAACAGGTGGCTAGTTTTCCAGGAATCTGAGTTTTCCAAGAGCTTGGGGTCATAAAATGACCCTCGCGCGTCCTTCCGGGTTAAGTCGTCGCATTTCCGAGATATCGCGTTCACGTACAAGCAAATATACAGACAGATTCCTTCTCTGTGGTTTGTTCTTGTTAAAAATTGATTAATGTCTTCGGAAAGAAGATTAATCCTTGTTCGCCGTTTTTGTGTCCGTGTTTATATGCTTTGTTTAAAGTGGCGTTCTATTAAACAATGCTATTTTCGTAGAACCCGGATTCATCCATTTGTTTCTCAGAATATGTCGCAATCTTTAACTACGTCACTTAACTTTAACTACACAAATCCTAGAAAATGGATAGTTATACTTTCCCAGTAAGATTTAAGTCGATTATTTGGAACACTTATGACTAATTAATGCGGGTCATGAGTTTGGTATGCTTAGCTTTGTAAGTTTTATTGTGATGGATCACGTACTGAATTGAAAACTCGCTAACTTATTCGTCGAATACCAGACTGATTCATTTATAAACTCTGAAGGACTGGACAGGCTCGATGTTTTTCTGATAAATATAGAAATATGAAATTAAGTGTTTCATTCATACATATGTGTTGCCAATCTGTCGATGATAAAAAGCGAATGAGTACTGAAGATATCTATCCTAAAGTCGTGACAGTTTTCACCAATTTGTATTTGTTTTGCTACAGCAATTCCTGAAGTGAAGCTAAACATTTGTCATTTCCCTTCCCCCTGCATTGATAAAAAGTTCGAACCAACTGTAACCCAGAATGCAATGACTATCAGATTGTTTTTCATTGTTGATTATAGTGATAGTAAAATATTGAGGTGAAGAATCATATTCAAAAAGATACGTATGTATTAAAACTTCGCAATATTTATTTCTTTTATCAAACTCTAGCAATGCAAGTTCCGCGTGTGGAGAAGAAAACAGGAGAATAGCTTGCAAATGCTCAGAGATTGCTTCCAATACGCAAGTAAAACGAGACGCCCTAAATGTTTGCTTCCTTACAAAATCTCGCCGCCAGAATTGGTTTTTGGCAAACTGCCAAGTTTTCGGAGCATCGCTTCTTTGCACAGGCATTTACGCACGCGCATGGAGTTGTACAAGTATGCTATTATACAGACCGAGAGACAGTCAGCCCGTTGACGGATTTGGCCCAAAATTTTATACGGACCTACATACATGACGATAAAACTGTGTACAAAATTTTATCCATCTAGCTATTCAAGTTTTTGAGTTATAGTGTTCGCGTGACCGCGGACAGACAGACAGGGAGACTTCCCGTTGACGGATTTTGTCCAAAATTTCATAGAAACCTACAAATTATGTTTAAAGACCACATACCAAATTTTATCCTCGTAGCTCTAATAGTTTTCGAGTTATCGTGTTCACAGACAGACACACATAATTCCAAAATTGTGTTTTTCGGACTCAGGGAGGTCTGAAATGTGGAGGTTCGTCAAAATCTCGAGTTCGAATTTTTTGACGATTACAATACTTTCTCTTTGTATACTTCGTATACGAGAAAGTAAAAATTATAGGCAAGACAATTTTTGTTCAAAATTTGGACTGAATTTTGCCAGATTCTTAAAGCTTCTAGATTTTTCTTGTAAATGTAATTGCCTAGAAATACAAAAGAGAGAGCGAAATATCACTTAACACATAAAAGATATATAACAAGCACTTTTCTTGCTTTGTCATGTATATAAAGTGTCGAAAACAACTCATAAAGTTTTTATTAGCACTTAATAAATTATTTCATCTATTAATTGGTTTTATTTCGTAGATGTTTTGTAAACGAAAATGAGAAAAACGCGTTCTAGATCAAACTCTACTTGTATTCATTTGTTTCGGTGTTAATAGATATGATCTTTAATAATTCTTTTAAGAATGAGTCGGTTTGAAACTTATACCGTAAATCATATTACAGAAAATTCAGACACTGAGCACTACCAATGTTTACAAAACTAATTTCTGACGCAGAAGTAAGATTTTCAAAGCGAAAGTGTGGCTATCAAGCTAATAATGTATCCGTTTTGTGAAGGTAAGTTGTCGCAAATATTGTAAATGCACTGTGCTATAAGTACTATCACAATATTTTAAGTAAGTGTTTCTCATTGATTGATAGTAACTTTACAAGTATTAAATGTATTTTGTATCAAATATACTCAATAGCAGTGCTTGTTTATATAGCTAAATCAAATATCTCTATCGGAAGATAGTGTTTGAAATGTCAGTTATAATTTTGAATTGGCCAAATGTTTAGGAAATATGGTAATTCTAGATGCTCATTCTATAAGAAGGTATTTCGCAAAATGTGCACTTTCAATATGGGCAAATTTTCTAAATGTAGAGATTTGGAATTCAGGGAATTCTATTTCTGGAACTTCACAATTGGATTAATTGTTTTTAACAACAAGCATGTAATGTTCAACATATTGTGCTCTATGCTGTCTTTTAATTGTTTGGAAATTGTATCTTGTATTGTGTTAACGTAAATTTCAAGGAGTTAATGGAGTTAAATTTTTGAAACTATAGTTAGATAATAGCCAAATTATATATTTTTGTATCTGGAATTGTGCTTGTGGATACATGTAAATAATATTGTAAAAATGTTGTTATGGTGATCCGCATCTTATGTAACATATTCGGTGTTGAAGGACATGCTCAGAGGACACTCGTAATACAGAAAATTGTGGACTAGTGAGTTACAGTATTTTAAAAAAATAGGTCTTTAATTTTTCCTGTCAGATGGTGGATGTAGGTTGTTGGCTCTGTATACTTGCGACTTCCAGAGTGGCACTTTTTAAATTGTTAGTGAACGCGTTCTCGTATTCTTGATTCATGATAGGGAATCTTTGATGGTCATGATTGAGTCTTTATAGAGCACTTTTCGCTGGTCAGATTTTCCTTTTTTCTTCCGCATGCTTCGGCAGGTCGGAATTTCTTCCTGGTTCCGTAATTATAGCTTATGGGGTCTATTCTGGTACCCCCGGTTGGGGGGGGAGTTGGGTTGGATTCCATTGTTAACGTGCGGAACCCACCCCCCCCCCCCCCCCAACCGGGGGTACCAGAGTAGACCCCTTAAGCATTGCTTTCATCAGCAGTTAAGCTAAGTGTCTTTTCAAGCAGATAATAAATTAGGAAGACAAAGCAGTCCCTTTTCAAACATGTTAGACGCACAAGTATCGAAGCAATTATTGTATAGTATTCTAAAAGATTTTAGTAATTCTTAAATAAATGAAATTATTACACCTAACAATTCACTATCTATTTACAAAAGTTTTTGTAAAAGTTTTCATGCATGTGACTTTTTTTTTACTAAAAAGCTTAAAGCAATCATTAACAAGTCTTAGAAAATGAGACTTAATTTTTATAGTTCCAAAAATTTTACAGTTTTATATCGGTAGGATTGTAATTTGCATTTCAAATCTAATTGCGCGTAAGTATTTCCATTTTTAAAAAACCCGATGTATTGCAGTGTAAGATAGATCAAATTCCATGACTATTTTTACTCCAAAATCATTAATAAAACCTATTCACGTTAAGCAACAAGCTTTCTTAATATCTTTTAATCAATAAATGTATGTTAAACTCCTTATTTTTTAAAAAAAAGGAAATTGATGAAGTTACCTCTTTCACTGCAATGGATGCAACTTAAGTGATCAAAAATGTTTTGTAGAACTCGTATTATTATTTAAAGAACCAACACAAGCCAGAAATTCATTTGAAAACGTCATGATCCATTATCTTCAAATTTGTATCTCAGCATTCAAGAAACAATGGAGCCTTATTTTTCAGTGCAGATAAGAACTTAGATAAAGTAAAACATTCGAGAAAGTAGGATTAAAACGATACTAAACGTTATGTTCTAGAAGAAAAAGCAATCTGTGAAATGTACGCAACAGTATGTCAAGTAGGATTAAAAC
>BGPR01000094.1:248328-264772 GCA_013235015.1 Araneus ventricosus | reverse complement strand
AAAAAGCAATCTGTGAAATGTACGCAACAGTATGTCAAGTAGGATTAAAACTTTACTAAACGTTATGTTCTAGAAGAAAAAGCAATCTGTGAAATGTATGCTTCAATTCTACTGTAAACTCTCGATTTATCCAGCATCCGTACTGACCAGCCTAGTTAAAAAAAACTCTCCGTTACTAAATAAGGAATAACTTTTGTAGAAATTAAGCTTACTTTTTACGTCAATGTTTCGCTCATTTATTAAAGAATATGTTAATTTATATTTCCTGCAATTAAGTTATCGGTAAAATTATTTTTAAAAGTATACAATATTTTTATTCCTAGACTTGCTTTTTCGGTATTAAATTTTGAAAACGATCAAGTACAGGAAATTTTCTGCACTGAAAGGCCTCATTAAATTTCGGTAATTGGGCAAAAGGCCCCACGAGCAGAATCTTAAAGGTAATTGTTCTGTAATTATTATTATATTACAGACAAGTATATTATTTCAGTGCAAATTTTAAATAACTGGTAAGCCGATGTACAGTACAGTACATGACAAACATTTATAAAGTTGTAGCCTGTGCTAACAGCTCAGAAAACAGGGATAAGTGCAGAGGAGTTATTTGGTACAATAAATATGTTTTTCGTTAGTATGAGAGGGGAAGGAATTGAGACATTTATAGAATTCGGGCTTATCCGGCTTTTGTTGCTTGTCCTTTTGCCACATTATGCCGGATAGTTCGGAGTCTGTTGTATTTTTGTTTAGTTATTAAACAAGTGTGTAAATCTTCTAATCCCAAATCTATACTCATAAAAGGCAGTGTTTGTGTATGTGTGTGTCTGCGATGTCCAGACGAATCTATCGCACTTACAACCATGAAATTTGCCACACAGGTAGTCGTAAAGGTGACTGAATGCACCTCGAAGCCGGGATTTTAAAATTTAATCTAGAAATCTTTTTATTTAATATTTTGTGTTGTTTTGGGTGATTTTTCGCACTCATTTCTCAATAGCATGGCTTCGAATAATTGTACAAAAAAAGTTACACTATCGGAAAGAACAAACGATTTCCGTTCTAATGAAGTTTGTTTCGTAAGTCTAACATAATTTACTGAATTTTGAGAATTTTTTGAAAAATAGTCACTTTTATGATAATTTTTAATTTTCTTCAAATTATCGCATCTGACGCTCTAACATCTCTATAATTTTCATTTTTTTTTTCAGCTCATATCTGGAACGTTTCTGTCGAATTTAAAATAAGAACGGTTAAAATATCTTTTTTTCGTTTTCTTAAATTAATTTTTCCCTGATCAGTTCAAACAGTTTTTTCTCTAACGATATTTAACAGCGAGAGCTTCTCCTGACCATCCCAGAATGCATTGTTGCAACGTGACCATCCTAGCGGCAGGTGACGTCATATGTTTTCATACATTTCTACAATCCCATTCCTTCTGACAGGTGAAGTCATTACATTCGCCTCATTGTCGAGAGTGAAAAGCAAAAATATTACACTTCTGTTTTGATAAATGTCATTATCGCAAAGAAAAATAAACGAGAAAATCAATAATGTGTATCTTTTGTTTTGATTTTGTTTTCAAAACTTTTCCGCGTCATTGTGGGCATTTTCCCCCACTTTTTTGAAGTCCTGTTTCCACGGGCAACGCCGTACGCGTACTGCTAGTTACTAATATAATAGCCCAGATCTCTCGGTAACGCTCTGACGTCACCAACAATAAAACTCGCGCCATAACACTGCGAGACGTTAAACAGCATCATTTCATTGTTAGAGAACCTGAATTTCAGTAATTTTAAATTTAAAAGAGTAATTGTCGTTCTAATTTCAAATTATTTAATAGCTCTAAAATAGCGAAATAAAATTTGCTATCCATTGATATAAAATTTATCTCGTTATGATCGATAGTTCCCGAGAAATTTTAAACTATATTAATCATATATTTCAAATTAATTTCCGTTTTTTAATAGAAAGTAGTAAATTACTTCAGTGGCATATGATGTTGTTTGGACGCCACGATGCATCTAATTATTTAGTGCAATCGTGATGATATAATTTGATAATATTTTTTGGCAACGTTAAAATTTACTCAAAGACATCACAAGTACAAGGAAAATTGATAAACAACGAAAAATACTTCACACTAAATGTTGTTTGCCAAGAGGTTGTTTGAATAAAGAAATATGTAAATAATATGTAAATAAAAAATATTTACTGTCATAAAACATATATTTATTTCATTTATTTTCAAGAAATGTTAAACATTTCTCTCGCATATATATCTATTTAAACACGTCAGATTTGACGGGAAATCTCTGGAATGAAGAGGTAATTTACACCCGTCATGCCATGACGGGTGTTTTTCTAGTGTTTTGATAAATATTTTTGAAATATCTTAGAAGACAGAAATTCAGTTGATGAGGAGCATAATTTGGGACTACTTAAGATATTCAATATGAACATGTAAATATGTTTATGAATATAGTTGTGATATTAATTAATTAATGTGAACTTTGAAATCTAAACTTGTTTTTGCTGGTAAAAATTATATGACTTAAATAGGGATAATATCAGTGACATTTGCAGAGTTCTTTTTTACTTTCTCGTATTCGAAGCATACAAAGAGAAAGTATTGTAATCGTCAAAAAATTCGAACTCGAGATTTTGACGAATCTCCACGTTTTTGACCTCCATGAGTCCGAAAAACACAATTTTGGAATTATGTCTGTGTGTGAACACGATAACTCGAAAACTATTAGAGCTACGGGGATGAAATTTGGTATGTGGTCTTTAAACATAATTTGTAGGTTTCTATTAAATTTTGGACAAAATCCGTCAACGGTAAGTCTGTCTGTATGTCCGAAGTCATGTGAACACTATAACTCAAAAACTTGAATAGCTAGAAAGATAAAATTTAGTGCACAGTTTTATAGTCATGAATGTAGGTCCGTATAAAATTTTGGGCCAAATCCGTCAAAGGGTTGACTGTCTATCGGCCTGTATAATTTACCATTGAAACCAATCCGCTGTCTCCACGCGCATGCGTACGGAAGCAATCGTCTGTGCTCGCGAAAAGAGTTAATTACATCAGTTTGTCCTTGAGACGGCAAGAGTGAAACCTAGCAATGTGCGATAGATGCGTTTTAATGGGATATTTTTCAATCACTAAAATGATAAACCTTCTGATAGTCATTGGATTCTGGATAACAGTAGGTTCGAATTTTTTTAGCAACGCGGGGGAAGGAGAAACGGCACCTTTTGGGGGAAGTATACGAGAAAGTTTAGGGGAGAACACTCCCGCTGGTTACTTTCTCGTATACGAAGTATACAAAGAGAAAGTATTGTAATCATGAAAAATTCGAACTCGAGATTTTGACGAATCTCCACGTTTTAGACCTCCTTGAGTCCGAAAAACACAATTTTGGAATTATGGCTGTCTGTCTGTGTTTCTGTCTGTGAACACGATAACTAGAAAACTATTAGAGCTACGGGGATGAAATTTGGTATGTTGTATTTAAACATAATTTGTAGGTATCTATCAAATTTTGGACCAAATCCGTCAACGGGAAGTCTGTCTGTATGTATTTTCGAGGTCATGCGAACGCTATAACTCAAAAACTTGAAAAGCCAGATGGATAAAATTTTATACACAGTTTTATCGTCATGAATGTAGATCCGTATAAAAATTTGGGCCAAATCCGTCAAAGGGTTGACTGTCTGTCGGTTCGTATAATTTACTTTTGAAGAGAATCCGTTTTCTCACGCGCATGCGTTCTGGTTACTGCTGTTCCCGTAATACGGTCTGTCTTGGCTCACTGCCAAATTCTTCTCGAATAAAAGCGAATTAATTATGGAGTGTTTTCTTTTAATTTTTCATTCACGCCGAAACATTTTCTCAATAAGAGTTGCATATTTAATTTGCGGTTAGTTTTATTTTGTATATTTCGTAATGCATTTTTTTCTGAGTGGATTTTGCATTATTTTTACTCTGACAGAACGAAAGTAGTTGTTAAAAGTAAAGTTATAAAGTAACAAACCAAAATTAGTGTCAATTGATTCATCAGTTCTGTTCTTCATGCTTTTTACTTTCTCGTGTACGAAGTATACAAAGAGAAAGTATTGTAATCGTCAAAAAATTCGAACTCGAGATTTTGATGGAACTCCATGTTTTAGACCTCCCTGAGTCCGAAAAACACAATTTTGTAATTATGTCTGTATGTCTGTCTGTGTGTGTGTCTGTCTGTGAACACGATAACTCGAAAACTATTAGAGCTACGGTGATGAAATTTGGTATGTGGTCTTTGAACATAATTTGTAGGTTCCTATCAACTTTTGGACAAAATCCGTCAACGGGAAGTCTGTCTATTTGTATGTCCGCGGTCATGTGAACGCTATAACTCAAAAACTTGAATAGCTAAATGGATAAAATTTGGTACACAGTTTTATCGTTATGAATGTAGGTCCGCATAAAAGTTTGGACCAAATCCGTCAAAAAGAGGCGTTCAAATTGCATATTCAATTAATCCGATTCTCATGCGCATGCGTATTGGTAGCAATCTGTTATTGTTGTAAATTTTATTTACAACAATAAATAATGTTTTCAAGCATCAATTGTTAACAATTTTTTTATTGTTGTAAATCAAACCTATCTCATTATTTCAGCAAATCTTTTATTCACGCGTTTTTGCAATTGTTACGGTTGTGGTAGTATAAATTGTTTTCTTAGGAATTCAATTCCAAAGCAGAATTTTCGCTTTAGTATTCATTGCATCGCCTATTTTATCGCGCCTTCTTCAAAGTAATATTTTTTTGAAACGTGGCAAGGGGCCGTTCAAATATTACGTAAGCATGTTTTTGGTATTTTTTGACCCCCCCTCCCCCCTTGTAAGCAAAAATAAGCAAATCGCAAACCCCCCTCTTATAATTACGTAAGCATACTGCAACCCCCCCCCGTTCTTTTTTTTTTACAAAACGTATAACAGTAATAATCTAATTAAAAAAATTTTAGACACAATTCAAATAAAAAATTCTAACTCGTCTTAAAATGGAAAAAAAAATGTAAGTTTAATTTACTTACAATTTCAAGTTTAAGCTTACAAAAATCAAGTTTAATTTTCTTTTGCCAAATTTAACTTTTTTTTCAAATTTAATTTTTTAAATTAAATTATTTGTGCAAGTTACAAGAGATTTTCGGAAATAAAGTGATTTTAATTTCTTACGTAAGCATCACTCATACTCCCCTCCCCCCTTGTCAGCAAAAATAAGCAAATCGCAAACCCCCTCCCCCCCCCTTGGGTGCTTACGTAATATTTGAACGGCCCTCAACAGATATTTGATTTCAGGTTGTTTTTTTTCTGTTTTTGTTTTACTTTCTCGTATACGAAGTATACAAAGAGAAAGTATTGTAATCGTCAAAAAAATTCGAACTCGAGATTTTGACGAATCTCCACTTAGAAAGTATACGAGAAAGTTTAGGGGAGACCACTCCCGCTGGTTTAATTTCTTAAGCACTCTGCCAATGTGCATGATATTTTCAACTACAATTATCGGTAGTAAATTTGTAACAATCAGATCGGAGATATTGCTGGCAAGTTAAAAGGCTGCTTAGATGTGTGCAAATCTTTTAGTAACTTACATCATATAATTGAAATTTGGTATGTGGTCTTCTAATTTATCCACGCGGTGGGAGGGGAAACAGCACCTTTTTTGGGGAAAAATACGAGAAAGTTTAGGGGAGGCCACTCCCGCTGGTTATTGAATAGGGAGATTGCGAACTGAAATTATCTGAAAGCATCCTCAGAAAACAAAAGATAAATGTAGATAAATAACAATTTCACTCATATCAGAATTCTTTAAGCGTAAAAATAAAACCAAAAATATAGATTGCGCGTGAGATAAGAAATGAAAAATCTCAATTTAAAAAGGGAAATGTTGATATTCACTTGATAGCAGATATTTATTGTGCAAAGTCACGTGGTTTCTTTTATGAAAAATGTTTATCTCACCTACTTTGTTTTTTCCATAGTAAAGCTGCGGTCGTTTCATATGTAACTGTTTATCAAAATATTCTGTTTAAATGAAATAAATATCAATTTTTAATTTAAAGTACTGATTTCGTATTTATCGATCATAAGACAAATAATTTGTTTCATTCCTTTTGCCTTCTGTGTTGGTAAGTTTCTAATATTATTATTCTTTTTAAATATTTTTTATTTAACTTCACTTGTTTCATGTTTTCGAGGATGGAATTTTGTAATAGATTTTTTAACTCTCTTCCTGATTCGCTAGAGTTTTTAAATTTTGTGTACTTACGTGTTCTCAATGACAGTACACTATTTTCAAAACTTAATTATCAGTTTATTTACTAATTTAACCAGATTTTTTATTCCACACGCGTAGGGCCAACTGGTAGTAAAGTTGAGCAAAAATTGTTTTGAAGATTCCATAATGTTTATAAAATTAATTATAAATTAAATATTAAAAAGTAGAAAATAAAGTTTAAAAACTATTTTTAACTAATTTATTTATTTTATTATTTTTCTTGATCTTACGAATTCTTTATTACATTATTATTTTCTACAATGATAAAAAAGTGTTACATCTTCCGTACAACAAATTAAAATAATTTGATTTCAATTATATTTAGTTATAGATGCATAGTATATAGTTACATTACAAACAAATGCTAGCACATTCAGTATAAAGCTGTTTACACATCACGCTGTCTTTATTGCGAAGCGAAACGAAAAAATTAAAGCATTTAAGTTCTTTCCAACTCAAAGGCGGCTCGTCCATAAGAGATGCATTCCCCCTGAAATTATTTTAAAAGATAGTATTTTCATTTTATTCTAATTGGCTTACTTGTCCACTTTGAGAATTCAGTGATCAACGAAAATGGCAAAAAATAATAAAAAAAAGTAAAAAGAAGACTGAAAGTCAATCAAGAATTAAGAGAGAGAGACAGACCAGAGCTGCAGCAAGTTTTGTCCCTTCTGCGGATCCGATATTAACGCAAAAAACAACTTGAAGCGGGAGAAAAGCAGCCCTTTCTCCGCTTTTAATTGCATTCATTTGAGCTGCATTTTCTTCAGCTCTCATTTGGCTCTTTTTCACTTTTTTTCAGTAGTTCAGTCGTTAAGTCGTTTTTTAAATCCAATTCTGGAGGAGTTGTAATTTTTTGCTTCTTTATGTTTTTTCGGTGCTGATTACGATTCTGAGGTTTACCACCAATAATGTTTGTTGGAATTTTAGTTATAGCTAAAAAATATATATAAAAAATTTTTCTCCAGTTTTTTGCTTATAATTCAAAAACTATCAATTTTCAGCATATCGTCAATATATACCAAAATAATCAGCACAAAATCTTCTACAACTTAGGTCCATAAAACTTTTGTATCACTGCTTGTTTCTGAGCTGACGAGTCATCACTGGTCCAACTATTGAATTTTCTTTGCGAATTCTAAATCAAAACGCAATCTGCAAAATGCCTGCTAAATAATACAGAGTTAGGATAAAAATATTATTCTTTATTGGCTGAAACAGTAGCAAATGTTAATAAATACAAATTTTATTTTATTGCCTGGTTAATATTTTTAATTAAATTGCTTTATTTTATTTTAATGAAAAAATATTTCTTTCGTGAAACGTATTGTTCAGTTTTGTTGAAAATTTTTTTTTCTTACGCTTTTAACTTTATTTTATTGAATGTTATTTTATTACATTGTATTATTAAACTGAACTTATCTTATTCTCAAACGATTTTCCATCGTTTTTTTTATTTAACTTACCCGAGTAATAAAAATAAAAAGGTTTTATTTCGGCCAGTGGCGGCGTGGTGGGGGAAGCGGTTGCTCCCCCCAAAACTTTTTCCTAAAAAATTAAATTTTTATGTCATTTAAGTTCCAAAAACTAGTAGGGCTTATTAAAAATCAACATTGTTCGGAAAAATTAGCTGCTTTTGTAACTAAATTTTGAAATCTTCTTTGTCTACCCCCCTTTGCGCGGGGGGGGGGGGGGGAGATTTTTTGCCCCCCCCCCCTATTTTTCCTACCCAATATACGCCACTGCTTCTGGCGGGCGCAGCATATTAGGCCAGGAAATGCTGCCATCTGCAAGTTTCGTAATCATTCAGTGGTCTTTGAATTTTTAAAATATTGCTCTTTTAAGAATACAAATGAGAAAAGATCTCATGCATTTGGAGCACAATGATTGATATGAGATAATGTTCTGATGAAAGTTTAAAAGTTTGAATTATATATGCGAGTAGAAACACTAACATTAAAAAAACCAGCGGGAGTGGTCTTCCTTAAACTTTCTCGTATACTTCCCCAAAAAGGTGCTGTTTCCCCTCCCCCCGCGTGGATAAAGAGAATTCAAACCTACTGTAACTCAGAATCCAATGACTATCAGAAGGTTTTTCATTGTAGATTATAGTGATTGCAAAATATTTAGTTAAAGAATCAAATTCAAAGAGATGCGTTTGTATTAAAACGCATCTATCACACACTGCTAGGCTCCACTCTTGCCGTCTCAAGGACAAAGTGATGTAATTCGCTCAATTCCTTCCGAGTGAACAGAGATTGCTACCAGTACGCATGCGCATGGAGAATCGGGATAGAAAAATTAATTATGCAATTTGAACGCCTTTTTTTCAATCGATTGACACAAAAATTGGACTCAAATCTACCATTAAGGTAAGAAGGCCACATATCAAATTTCATTTATCTAAGTAATTTTGTAAAGAAGTTATTGCGATTAAAAATATGCGATTATACAGACCGATATACAATCAACACTGCTTTGGTATGGGTTCAGGGGGCTGCCATAATTTCCGAAGCGCGTCCGAAGCTACAATTTCCTTCGCCAAGGTCAAATGCCAACTATGCTAACTTGAGTAAAATAAGCGAAACGCTCGACAACACACAGTCGCAATGTGCATTTTGAACCAAATATGCAATTTGGACACCTTTTTTTTCAACGGATTGAAACGAGTTTTGAGCACAGATCTATAATTAATATTAGCAAACGTCATACCAATTTTTATTTATCTAAGCCAATGGGTTTAGGAGACATAATTTTCATAATTATGCGATTATACAGACCGACAGACAGTCAAACTTTTGACGGATTTGGCCCAAAATTTATACGGACCTACATTTATGATGATAAAACAGTGTACCAACTTTTATTCATCTAGCTATTCAAGTTTTTGAGTTATAGCGTTCGCATGACCTCGAGCATGCAGGCAGACAGACTTTCCTTAGACGGATTTTGTCCAAAATTTGATAGAAACCTACAAATTATGTGTAAAGATCACATACCAAATTTCATCCCTGTATCTCTAATAGTTTTCGTGTTCACAGACACACAGACAGACATAATTCCGAAATTGAGTTTTTAGGACTCAGGGAGGTCTAAAACGTGGAGATTCGTCAAAATCTGGAGTTCGAATTTTTTGACGATTACAATACTTTCTCATTGTATACTTCGTATACGAGAAAGTAAAAACAGTAGTCACAGCTTTTCTTCAGCTTCATGTTTTAGGTTCAGAAAACTCGGCTGTTGGTTTAATTTATCGCACGGCCTTTCCCCTTTCTCTTGCATATTCAAACAGTTTTGGAATTATTCCTATACTCGTAATAATTCATTAGGTAAGCATGATTCAACAAGGGGGTGAAGTATCGACGCGTAGGCGTCACTATTTCTTGCTTTATTGCAAGCCTTTCCAAGCTTAACGTAGTATTCTACACATAGAAAAACACAGAGAGTCTCTGTGGTATTCTAAACGGTTACTTATTAACGCTGGTTCATTCTATCCTCGGTTCACGGGCGAGTTAGATGTTTTCGAGAACCAGCTGAACAGCTTTCAACACAGGGATAAGCATTTTTTAAGTTTTTTACTAATTGTTTTTAATCCTATCGTAATTTGTTTTCATTTGAGTGTTGTTATACAAAATATAATTCATTGGAATTATTATGAAATTTCATATTTATATTTGGAGTGCTTAACTATTTACATGCATTTGATATTGTTTCCTTTTACGAACTGAATTTTTGAATTGAATATTTAAAAGGGAAGTTGTTAACAAAATACAAGTTAGCGGGCACACATCTTGTAGTAATAATAATTAAAATAGATGCAGATGTTTTTGAAATAAGAAAAATTACAGATACGCCGTTGCTGGACAACAGTGGGACTTTCAACTCCTGAATCTTTATTTTTTGATATTTCTATTTTTTTTAAAAGCTAAAAGAATTTTAAAACTTGCTTCATTAGATTATTTTTTAAAATTAATTTTGTATCGCAATATGTAACGATATTGTTTTTCTTGTTGAAGAATAAGAATATATACGAATAACTGCTGTTAGAAGACATTAACAGAATTCTGTAAGAACATGTAGTGCACAGTGCTGCTTCATCTTATTCTGTGATGCATATAAGTCAGTATCTACCTCCGGACATGAGAATTCCTTTCGTCTAGTGGTTAAGATTTGTGACTCGGTACCCAAAGGTCTCCGGTTCTAAACTACGTACTGCAAAGTGGTGATTCACGAACACGTAACAACTACTTTCAGATCCTCTATCAATTCCATCTTCTGCTACATCCGACAGATGGCAGCTGCTCTCCCATTTCAAAAGTCTATTACAAATTTCATAGCACAAAGCCTGCACGTGCCTGCGCACAAACATTGGGGAAGCAATCTGCGCATATGCACACGGTAGTGTAATTATCGCTTCCTTGATATTCAGATAATGTTAAACAAGTGAGGGTTGCTCCTGTAGTGAACCGCGCTGCGCCATTTTATTCTGTGATGCATATAAGTCAGTATCTACCTCCAGACCATGTTAATTCCTTTGGTTAAGATTCGCGACTCCGGACCCAAGGGTCATAGGTGCAAAGCTAGCCTGCCAAAAACATTAAAAGAAAATTTTTAAAATAGAGTTGAACAATTTATAATACGATCAACAATTAATTTCGTTTATTTTTATGCTTTCTAATAAAAAAATATCTATTTAATTAATTGTCTAATTAATTAATTATGGAGAAATTTAGCATTCGGCAGATTGTTTGGTTCAATTGACATTATCATTTTAATTAAAAAGTGTTTCAGAAGATAAAAGTATAGAAGATAAAGTATTTTGTGTAGATTAATATTTAATATAAAAGTAGATTTTTAAATTAAAACTATTAGACACTTTAATCCCTATCGCCGTGTATATCGGTTTATTATTGTGAAAGGATTTTGTGTATAATAATATTTTATACAAAAAGAAATTTTAAATTCAAAATATTAGACATGAAAGTATTTTAATCCCGAGCAACGGCGGATTTGTGAGTTAGTTGAAATTAAGCCAAATATTGGCATTTTTGCTTTGTTTTCCGCTAATATTTTAATCCCTAGTTCCTGGTATATCAGTTAGTTATTGTGAAAGGATTTAGTGTATAATAATATTTTATTCAAAAGTAGATTTGAAATTAAAAATATTGGACTTGAAAGTATTTTAATCCCGAGCATCATCCCCAAAAATGAACCATTGATAGTGTTCTCCTTTGGACTTTCTCGTGGAGTTAAATAATATGAGGTATTTCGTATTTTGCACAGGATATAGAGTGCATTTTGGACTTCTTACCCTAGACCTATTGGAACCAAAATCTCATACAGATCTACAATTTTGGTGTAATTATATTCTAAAATTCTTCCATTTAACTTGTTACTTTTTTTTATCGAGTACTCATACACATGAATAGACAGACTGACAGACATTCAACCCTTTGATGGGCTTGGTCCAACATTTAATAATGCCATTCTCCAAATTTCATCCCTCTAAAGTGTTACGTTATGGAAATATCCAGTTTACATGCTCACGGGTGGATAGACATATAGACTTCTTGTCGATAGATTTCGTCTAAAATTTCGTAGTCTATCTGTATACTTCGTACAAGAGAAAGTGAAAAGGAACACAATATTAATTTTTTATAATCTATCAAATTATCTTTGTTAGAGTAAGTTTCATCAAAAGTATATATTAATTAACTAATATAAATTATTATAAATCGTTAACTAAGAATTATAATTAAATATGTATTAACTTTCTATACTTCTAAGCATAATTAACCAAAGGCGTTTTCTTCTTGGCAAGATAATCAAAAACGGGAGGTATATATATTTTCTGCTTCAGACATATCAAAGTCTTAATTCTTAAGTTATAACTGTCAGTTAGCACAAGGTTACAATTTTCTAAGCTACTGTGTTAATACTGAAATTGTTTAAACGTAGAATGAGCAAAATTTCTAAAATTATTTTTCTTTCTCTTTTCAGATGGTAGTCACCTGAAAAAATGATTTGTTTCCTTGGATTTCTACAGCTTTATTATCGTTACAAAATGCTGTATCGAAGGAAAACATTTCAACTTCCATCTGCCAGCCCTCAGCCCGACCTAAAAGACAAAACAGTCGAAAGCAAATTTTCTGTCTTCAAAGGCCTCCTCTTGGCCATGCTGTCCGGGGTCTTCTATTCTGCTGCGGCTGTTATTGTGAAGCAGATGAAAAATTTGCACCCGGGCCAACTGTCTGTGTACAGATTCATAGCCATATTGGCAATGTCGTTGCCTCAGACTGTCAAGTGTGGTGAGAATCCTTTCGGGCCCAGGGACCTCCGCTTGCTGCTTGTGCTTCGAGGAATCTTCGGGGCCACAAACTTGTTCCTAAACTTCTTAGCGTTCCGTTACCTACCTCTTGGCGAGGCAGCCGTCATCATTTTTAGTGTCCCAGTCTTCGTGACTGTGGCAGCGAGGATATTTCTCAAAGAACCGTGCGGTATCTTCCAGTCAGTCACTGTGTTCCTTACGGTCACTGGAATCATCTTCACAGCAAAACTCCCATCGCGCATGATGGGTAAATCCTTTGTCTACACGAGTGAGAACATTCTTGGCCTCCTGGCAGCAGTCGGTTCCCTGTTGTTTAGTACCTGCCGGTTCATCGTCATCAGAAAAGTGAAGAGCGTCCACCATGCCGTCATCATGTTCAACTTCGGTTGGGTGGCCATCATAGAAACTGTCACCTTGACGCTTATCATCGGAGACTTCCAGTGGCATAAGTGTGGTATCCAGAGCTTTTACATTTTACTGTTGGGTCTTCTGAGCTATGCCGGGCAAACCTTATTGACGATGGCTCTTCAGTGCGAACTTGCTGGTCCAGTTTCGACGATGCGGGCGGCAGCAGATATTGTTCTGGCATTCGTTTGGCAAACTTTCCTGTTTCATGACATTCCGGATTCATTCAGCATTACTGGCGCCATCTTGGTCGGATTTTCAGTGATTTTCGTGGGTCTGAGAAAGTGGGTGTCTTCGCTGCCGAAGGATTCTCCACTGCACAAGAGATTAAGATGGATCGTTTCTTGATAGATAACTAAAAACATTTAATGTGAACTTCCCACTGCAAATCATTTTAAGAGGCCAATAAAATTATGTAATACTTTGACTAACAAAAGAGGAATGAGTCCTGACATTTTTTAAATCGAAATTCTGAACATGGACTTGTGTAACATTGATAATAATATATTATTAGATACTGTCTGTCCGCAACGTGAACTCTGCTCGCCAAGTTGTCGCATTGACAGCGGTCTCTATAGCAACTGGTTATATTAGGGAAGATCCATTTCGAATAGGAGGAATCCGAAGGAAGTCGAGTTTTTAAAATTTTATTCTTTGTTCTAGTTTGCGGAGGTAAAAAGAGTACATCATTCGTGAACTTCTACCTGCTTGAAATGGATTCCTCCTACGATAGCCTGTTTCTATAGCGACCGCCGTCAACGAGACAACTTGGTGAGCAGAGTTCTCGTGGTAGACAGACAGTAATTGATTTGTTCATTTCGGTTTTATTGTGGGGCTTCGGGTTCTTCACAATCTTGATTAAAAGGTACCCCTCCCTCAAGGGTCTCAGGCAATTTCTGAAAAGGTTGTTAATCTAACAAATGGCAATAATTGAAAATTTGGAAAATGTTCCACAGTTTCGTTTTCTGAGTAAACATTTCTAGTTCAAAGTTGAAAGTCATTCGGTTTTTATTAATTCATTTAATATTTTATGAAAAAAGTGTAACTTGTAAAAATACCTTTATTAATTTATTCTTTTGTTATAAAATTTGTTTCTGAATGTGATTTTATTTTTAATTTTAAGCAAATAAGTAGCAGATAAGCAAAAGTAGTTTGCAATATTTCATATTTTACCATAATTTTATTTTATTTCACTATAAAACTTTCGTAAAGAAAAAAAAACGTTTTATGAACATTAGGTAAGCTTATTTATTAAATTTTAATTTTTTAAACAATAATCGTATATTTTTTTAAAGAAATCAGACAAACTATTGTGTAATATCAGCTTTCTGTTAGACTATTTTTTTAAATATCATTTACACGTGCAATCAGAGATATATTCGTAATCGAACTATATCTATAAGGAAATACTCATCCATGACATTTCCCATCAAAAACCACCTGCATAACCTCATTTGACCTGATATTAACGGTGAAAATGAAGGTGTATGTAACACTCTCCGCAAATGTTGTACTTTCGAAATGTAAAAGTTAATAACCCGATAAAAATCCGTTAGGATAAATGAAATAATGAACCTTTTGAATTCCACTGATATTAATTTCTAAGCAATTCATTCATTCATGCTAACTCATCTGAAGTTTTCGGCCAAAATCAAATTCTGAAAAATACTTAGTTTGCAGGAATGTAAAAAATATACTTTCAATGAAATCTAAAATAATGAAACGAAGAGCCGATATATTGTGTTTATACAAAGGAATACTTCTTTCGGGGCTGTCAAGTGTTTTCTTCTCTATGTGTGCTGTTACAGTTAAAAGTCTTCACAATATTTATCCAGGACAGTTAGCCGTCCATCGATTTGTGAGTATTCTTCTGATATCCTTACCAATAGTAATTTACAAGAAAGAGTCTTTGTTTGGGAAATCAGATGAACACCTGCTCCTTTTGCTTCGAGGTCTTGCTGGATCCACCAACTTGTTCCTTAACTTCTTAGCCTACAGATACCTACCCCTTAGTGAAGCGTCGGTTATTATATTCAGTGTTCCAGTGTTTGTGCCGATAATGGCCAAGATCTTCCTGAAAGAACCTTGTGGAATGGTACAAGCTGTACCAGCAGTGCTGACTGTTGTTGGCCTGGCAGTTATATCTGACAATCCAGCCAAGTATATCAATTCAGAAAGTTATGATTCGCAGCGCATGGTTGGACTAACATCAGCACTTGCGTCTGTGCTGTTAGGTTCCGCCATCTTTGTGATCCTTCGTAAACTGAAGCAAGTAGATTCAACCGTTGTTCTGTTCAATTTCGCATGGTTTGGTGTGCTGGAAACTAGCCTACTGACTTACATCTTTGGAGAATTCACGTTCTTAACATGCGGACACCAACCGATTCTGGTAGTGGCGTTCGGCGTTTTCAGTTTTTTGGGACAGTTTTTGATGACTTGCGCTACTCGCCAGGAAGAGGCTTCTGTCGTTGCCACGGTGAGATCCGCTACGGACATCATAGTATCGTTCATTTGGCAGTTCGTGTTTTTCAAAAACGTGCCGGATGTTTCGAGTATATTTGGTGCTGTTTTAGTAAGTTTTTCTATATTTTTGGTAGGAATCCAGAAGTGGCAGCAAGCTTCGAAATCGTAAAAAACATAATTAGTACTTATTTGTATCATTTGTTTTTAAAAGGGGACCTCTACAGTCATGGCCAAAATTATATTTTAATTTTCGTTTTTAATTTGATGATGGATACATTATTTGGTGAAAAAATGGGACTTATGCTTTACACATTGTAGTAAAGCATCAAAGTTTCCATATGATCTTGGAAAGAGATTTATCCGTAGCAGACTCCTTTTGTCATAAAACTAGTAGTTTTTTGCTAGATATTAAAAGTCCTCTTTTAAAATCAAGCTATTCATAATGTGTTTACCTTGTATTATTAGCAAACTAACATTCTTGCCACTTGTCATGAACAATAAACTGTAAGTATATATTCAAAAAAAAAAAAAATGGAAAGAAATAAGATTTTTCCTGCAACATATCAATTCACTGAATTATTCAGATTTTAATCATTAAAAGTTATTTTTCAAACTTTAAAGTATTAAATCGCTTGTTTGTAAAAGGGTACTTCTACTGTCTTGGCCGAAATTATATTTTTATTTTCGTTTTTAATTTGATGATGGTGGATACATCATTTGGTGTAAAAATTTGACTTCTGCCATTCACAGCCACGTTGTGGTAAAGCATCAAAGTTTCCATACTATGTTGGAAGGAGACTTTTTTTTGACATAAAACTAGCAATTTTCTGCTAGATGTCAGAAATCCCCTTTTAAAATCAAGCGATTCATAGTATGTTTACCTTCAATTATTACCAAACTAACATTCTTATCACTTGCATGAACAATAAATTG
>BGPR01000094.1:177982-248318 GCA_013235015.1 Araneus ventricosus | reverse complement strand
CTAACATTCTTATCACTTGCATGAACAATAAATTGTAAGTATATATTTTAAAAAAAAGGAAAGAAATAAAATTTTTCCTGCTACATATCAATTCGCTGAATCATTCAGATTTTAATTATTAAAAAATTATTTTTCAAACTGTAAACAATTGAAAAGAATCTCCAGAAGTAGTTTGAATAAACGCTAAACAGTAGACGAATATTTTGTAAATGTAATGTATTTGTATTAATGGATAAAATTGGAAAAGAGGACTTGCACAACATGCACGATATTCGATGAGTTTATACGCATAATAAACTATATAAGATATTAATCCTCTGGCTGCGTATCCCGTGATTTCCGCGGGTTCAAAGCAAGTTTATTTTCTGCTGCATCCTGCGATTTTCACAAGCTAATGTGTTTACTTTGCACTTTTATAGCTTTGGATCATATTATACTAATAAAGCTTAGCATATAAATAACTCGCTTGGCTCAACTGTATTTGCACACGTTTGAAAGGTGGGATCTAAAGAGTGATTTTAAAAAATTACTCAGTCAGAAGGTTAATACTAATAATTAAAAATATATATAATAAATTATTTCTCTAAGATTAGTCATAATATCGAGGTGTGAATTCTATAACTCGGTAACTACAAATTATTTGTTTCGAGAAAAACGCTGATTTTTTTTTTTTTTTTGCATAATGAATTTCGCCAATAAGGACCTGAGTGGAATTATAAGTAGCGTACAGGGATCTTCTACGACAGTTACCCGTCCTAGTATGATGTGAGCCTAGTTTAATTGCATCTTTCTATAATTCACCAGTTCTGTAATGATCTGTAACACTGACCCAACAACGTGTGTACATTTCTCTTTTGTGTTACAGTAGAGTCTCGATAATTCGAGGTGGACGGGACCGGACCTACCTCGAACTATCGAAAACTCGAATGATCGAAATCATAAAATTTAATAAATAAAAGCAATTTTTAAATTTCAGTGTAGTATATTTAAATGAAAAATACTTACATGTTATTACATTACTGCTGATAGCAACAGGTTAATTATATCTTAAAATAATTGTCAATTGTTTTTTTGTTTAAACACATTGCTCCTATATATATCCCGTTTTCTTTGGGAGGGGCATTTCTGCAAGTGTCTTCGGGGTGCGCAGTGGACATATGACCCGTCGAACAACAATAAAAAACAGATGTAGTAATTATTTCACTTGTTGTGTATGTGTTGGTCATTATTTGGGAGCTAAACTGATTTTTTTCACTAACTCGGATTTATGGAAAACTCGAACAATCGAGACTCTACTGTATTTCTATTTTCGTTTTTAGTTTTATTCGCTTACTTTTTCACTCTCGGAGTTCAATGACTTACGAAAATGAAAAAAAGTAATAAAAAATTGAAAAGAAGACAGAAAATGAATCAACAGGTAAGAGAGAGGCAGGTCTGAGCTGCAAAGTACGCTCCCCCCAAAAAATTCGTTCACTGCGCAGAAATTCCGGAGAGAAAAAGCAACACTTTCTCCCTTTAACTTAGACGGGCAATGGGCTGTCGGGCGGGCAGCTCTGGCTGGCACGGAGCCAACTGAACGAGAAAAAGACGCTCTTTTTAATTTATTTTTCTTTTTCCTTCATTCCAACACAAAGTGGCAATCTCATTGGTTGTTTATGGGTTTTGGTTTCGGTTTGTGTTGCGTCGACAGAAACACGTCTGGTTGGTTGATTATTTGCTTTCTCTTGATAGAAGGCTAGATTTCTTTCGAAGAAGATATTCATTTTTGGAAGAGTGTTATTGAGTGGAGAGGGAAGTGTGCATGTGGAGCTCTGGTTTTTTTTTTTCGTCAGCTGAATCGTCACATCAACATTCACTTAACTTTCTGTTAGTAAAACTAGAAGTAAATGTCATATGCTGGTTATTTAATTTGTTTGAAAAGCAAGATATTTCATATCTGGTTTTGGAATTTAAAAAATTTGACCTACTGAAAGTTAAAGTAGCTTTTTAAAAGTGCATTCTCTTGATAAATATTATCTTGCGGCTTTCCTCGTTTCTGAGCTCACGAGTCGCCACTGTTGTCAACATAATGAATGCTGATAAAAAAAATAAACTGACGTTTCTTACTTCAGGCTGCATCTTTTTTGCTGTTTATACGCTCGAGAATACCATATTTTATTCTACAATATTGTAGGAAATTCCTCATCCACATTATTAGTTATTGTAAGAAATTTACAATAGATGGCGTTGGTGCGAACGCCTACACACAGAAAACCAGCCCAAACCGGAGCTGACTCTGACTCATTTGAAGAATGTCGTCGTTACTGTTATGTCCAGTTTCTCTATGTTTAAATGTCTCTGTCTATTAAATTGCTGTCTGCACTGAATGATGTCTTCATTGTCATCCCGCATACGTACCAAAATCTAATAGTTATTAAAACTTATCTGTGTTTTATATTAAAGAATTTTATCAGAGAAATTATTTTCTTAAGTAAAGCCCAGTGTTGTCAGTTGGTAAGAAGCTGTTTTTAGCCATAAATCCTACTTGGGGGGAAAAAGGAATTTTTAAAGTATTTTTTACCATGTTTTATTCAAGAAATGAAGTCAGAAACATTAGCAAATCTATTTTTAAAAAATTGAGCTTTTAAGGGTTAAGTAATTGGTACCATTTTGAGTAATTGTTAGATTTCATCACAAGTTCATCTTTAAATTATTCCAACGCTTTCATTTATTGAGAGTAATGCTATTGGCGAGGAACTAATACTGTTAAGAAATTGAATAAAATATGAAATCAAAATAAATTCTATAATACTATTGTTATTTAGTCAATTCGAATCGTTTGACTCTTAGGCTAACCTGAAACATTATCATTATTAATAAAAACTTTTTTTCACAAAGGGATGGTCGTGGGCGGGGTTTGGCAGTAAGGGGTACTAAAAAATGCTAAGACTAATCAAAGGGTACGCGAGGAATTAAAAGTTGGGAACCGCTGGTTTAGAGGTTCAAATCTCTCTTTTTATTATAAGCTTTTATTCAACTTGACTGTCGTGTTCTCAAATCTTGAGATCGATTTCTTACCCACTTCCAATCAAGCTATAGCTTTGAAATTTAGCAAAGTGATGGGTTTTCGGTGACAATAAAATATTATACAAAAAAATTTGCAATCCATACTTATTTTAAACCTAAAAAAATGATATTAAAATTTTAGCCCTATATTTGGACGATAAAGTTTAGAAGGTGGTAACCTCACTTAACGTAGTGTTGTAACAACACCACGAAGCTAGCAAAGAATACGCTATACTTCCGGCGCTGCACCGATGGATGACGTAATAGCTCGTGTTTCTACGCGTCTTGTGTTTACTTTCTATTAAAATTCGCAAACAACCATATTTTTTTTACTTCGTGTGCGCCAAACATTTCGCACTCAAAAGCAAAAAGAGAAAGTTGTGTAGATCGATTCTCTTTTTTTCCTATTACATTGTTGATAATAATTGTAAGTTCTCACGTAATATATTACGGATTTATATTTCAGAAAGTTTGTGTCATTAAATCATTTTATTTAAAAATGTAATTGTACATATGTATATAATAATTTTAATATGTGTTTTATATTGGAGAATTTAATAATTGAATTTGGTTTACTATGCCTAACATGCCGTGTGTATTCGTGTCAGCCGTCACTAAAAAGTAGAAATTAAAGTAAATAAAAAAAATGAAGGTATAAGCTTTTATTCATCCGAAAAAATGAACGCAAAAGTTGAAAATAATTTTTCTGATTACAATAAAATGCATGGTTCCAATAAAAGCGTGGGTGCCTTTACCTTCTAGAAATATTTCATTTGTTTAAGAAATTATACACAAAATATAATTTGTTACATAAGGCGCCCGCGCTTTTATTCGAACCATGCATTTTATTGTAATCGGAAAAATTATTTTCAACTTTTGCGTTCATTTTTTCGCATGAATATAAGCTTATACCTTCATCTTTTTATTTACAGTAGAACCCCTCTAATCCGAACCCCACTAATTCGAAATTCCGGTTAATCCGAACCGATTTTATTTTCGAAAATTATATGTAATTGAAAAGATCACCTGAAAAGATTTAAATATACATACTAAAAGCAAAAAAAGTACTTTTTCAGCATGAATAATTTTGCTCACATTAAAGAAACTAATTCAGTTCGCCTTAAGATAAGGTCATTTCACACAGGAGCACATCCATTATTCTAATGAAAATTGGAGACATATTCTTTTTCTATAAAAATTCAAGAGATAGTAGTATTGAGTACTTATAAGTTAAATTCTTTTCAGCACACATCTTTTTCTTTTCTATTTTTATCGGAATTTCGGATAATCAGAATTTTTTGTAATCCGAACAGGCGCTGGTCCCAATTAGTTTGAATTAGCGGGGTTCTACTGTATTTTATTTCATTTTATTTTATATTGATCCTTTCCCCATCCTTTAAATTTTATATCGGTGAAATTAGAACTTAGTCAATAAGGTACGCACGAACTTTTTATCCTGTATTAACCGTTTGAGTGCGCACTCAAACGGTTAAAAGGAAACGCCAAACGGTTAAAAGGAAACAAATAGTGACAGCGAGAGAATTCCGAACGCATTGGCTACCGATCGCCAGAAGCCGATGCGCGTTTTCTGGTTTCCTTTTTCAGTTTTTCTTGAATATCTCAAAACATATTCAGTTTTCGCACTACATGTGAATTAACAAATTGACGAGCGTAAAATTCTCTACAAATACATGCTTATATTTTTCTTCTAGCTGTAATATTTTTGCAGATAATCGCTCTCAAAAATGGGACAATTTCAATAATTTACGACCACCGTAACAGCGTGTTTCCTATCTGGGAAAAAAAACTGAGATGTGCTCTCTGTTTAAAAAACACGTAGTTATAAGATTATTAGGATTTTTGAAATGTGACCCACAACATTGTATTTTATGCTAGAAATTTGTTATCTAAACATCAATAAGTTGACCGTTGGAGCTAGAAATCTGTGAAATAATTTTTTACTCTTTATCATAACGACTCAAAATTAATCAAGTATAAACTGACCACATTTCGAAACTATAGTTTGCAATTAGTGACTTCTGCCTGAACTGCGATGCTATGTACGAATAGACAGACGGTAAAGTAAGGTAAGTTTGCAATTTTATGGCACAGGATCTAATGGAAGATAAACTGCGTCAAACATAAGGTGAATTCCTCAAATCTTCTTAGTGCATTAAAATGTTTTTATGCCAAAGATAAAAATTCGATTAATTTGTAAAAGCATAAAACATTGGTTTACATACTGTTACGAAAATGGGATGTCGTTTCCCGGTATTAGTAGTCTTATTGTTGGGAAGAGACATTTACAGATGTTCTTACTAACTATTGAGGGAGGTCACCCAATGACCCCCGACCTTGGCAACAAAACGAAGATACTGAAAAATGCTAGAATTTTCGCGATATCTCTCGTAGGAGCTGAGATCCGGGTTTCTCCAGATATTTCTTGTAACGTCACGCCCCGTCAGGAAGACTATAAATACACGGCAGTATGGATAGACGAGTTTCGTGTTTAATCGTCTTGGAACGTGTTGATCGACTGGGATCGTCTTTGGAGTGCGAACGCCTTTGGATTCTCACTTTTGAGTTTTATCCGCAATGTGAGCTGTTAGACGCCGAGTGGTATTGAAAGCGCTGTTATTATTAGTGAGTTGCTGTCTGTTTTGTGTTGCTAGTTTGTGCAAGTGCTGCTTTTCCTCTTACCTGAGCTTCGAGTTTTCCCGAATATTCCAGAATAAAGTGTCTTTCTCCGTTATCCTACTTGTTAGACTGTTTTATAGTCGCCAAAGTCGGGGTTCTTTGGGTGACCTCCGTCTGTAAATGTCTCTTCCCAACCATAAGACTACTATTGCCGGGAAGTGACATTCCGTGTTCGTAACATTACATGCTGAAATCTTGTTGAGCAAAGGTAAAGCGTTTGAAAATGTTGATACAATGAATAAAATTTATGGCTGTAATAAAACGAAATAAGTTATGATGGCCACAAAGTCTGACAGAGAGTCAACGCTCTGGCGAATTTGGTTAAGAGTTTGACACAGATCACGTTGGTTTTGTGATAAAACCATAGACTAAATTTCATCCATATAGCTTGCTACCGTTTTTGAGTTCTTGTGCTCACATATGAACGGACGGACAGATACACAAACTACAAGTTGGTGGAATTCGCCCAAAATTGGATGGGAATATACAGTCTTTGCGTAAAGATCACATAACAAATTCAGTCATTTTGCGTTTTGGGTTAACCCTTTGACTGCGTATTGCGCGATTTCCGCTGGTTGGAAGCAAGTCTATTTTCTGCTGCATCCTGCTATTTTCACAGGCTAATGTGTTTACTTAGAACATGTATAGCGTCGGAGCATATTACATTAAAAAAACCTTTGAATGTAAATAGTTTAGTTATATTAACTTCCCGTTTTGAAGCAATACGAGGGCTATTTTGGAACCGACCTCGTCATTTTGATATACGGTCAGATGACGAGGACGACACCTGATCTGACAAACCCTCTCTAAATTTTCACTCCACACCAGCGGGAGGAAGTTTGAACCCCTGCGTATGATTTAGCGTGAAACGGACCCAATACATCAGTGGAATCGGGTTTCGAACCAGGAACCCTCCGACTCCAAAGCAGAGATCTTCCCACTAGGCCACCGCGGCCTGCATGTAAATAACTCGTACTTAGCTCAACGGTATGTGAACACGATTAAATTAAACACTAAATTAAAATATTACTTCTAAGTTTTATTTTGAGTTTTCAGTAGTTTCATTCATCATAGGCCATTCTGTTGTACTTAAATTATTTTGCAGCTAACGAAATTGCACCTTTCGGCAACTTTTCTCTTTTTATGCATCAAGAATTGGACAATCGCAACTCGATCTTTGCTTGAAAACTTTCTTTTTATAATCTTACCCTAGAGTTGGGTGATACTGTATCAACTTGATATTTTGTATCAGGTACGCAGAAGTATCAGATACACGAAAATGATACAGACCAAAAGTATCAGGTACTCGGTATCAGTTCTCGGCTACGATTGATACCGTTGGGTAAGCCTCTGTCACGTTCGTTTTCGCGCGGCTGATACGAAGTATCAACATGATACAAGTATCAATATGATACACGGTATCAGATTAATACATTGGATCGGTTCCTGGTTGGAATGGCTTCGCGTTTTCGGAAGAGGTATAACTGAAGTGCAGATGACCTTGGTTTTTGAAGTCATAGACGAATGGATTTGTTATTATTTAAGTGTATTGGCGTAGGCGAGGATTCCCAGGATGGGATTGGTATGTGTTGGATTGATTTGTTGTGCATTAGTTTTGTTGAAAGGATTTGATAGGATTTCATCATGGTATAATACTGTAGGAAAATATCGATCGAGAATGATCACCGAAGTAGGTAGGTACTTAGTAGAACCTTATTAAAGATCAATTAAAATAGTGGCGAGAAGAGAGATATAATTTTCAGTATTTTAAAAAATATAAAAGAGGTCAGAAAACGTTTGCCTGATTGTAATATCTGTTCCATGAGAACTCATTTTTTCGGTAGAGGGACTGATCTTAAATGACAAAAAGAGAAGATTATATTCTGACAAACTGAAAAAAATTAGTCATTTTAAACTATAATTCTTGAATATTTTTATCTCTTTTGAAATTCTTTTGTTGTTATACCTTGTATGTTCTCAATGCTATACTTTTGTTAATATACCTACCTACCTCTTTTCTTAAAAAAAAAGAGAAATTTCTTTTTCTGTTTTACGTTGTTTATATTTAACTCTATACTATATTATTAGAAATAAGCTTCGAAGACTATTATCTCCATCTCTAACAAATTGCTCGTTACCTATAACTTTGGTTGTTAATTTTATTCTTTGTTTCTTAAACCATTTTAAAAAAGTAAGGACTTTTATAAACTTAAAACAAACAAAATTTATAAAAATTAATTTTCATTGTGTTTTTAAGTATATTTCGTCGCATATTTATATATAAAAACATAAATATTTTCTGTTTAAGTATATTTTGTAAATCGTTATATTTTGAAATTTTTAATCATGTTTAACATATTTTATTAATAATATTTTTTTTGCTCGAGTTACTTACTAATTTGTTTCGAATAAAAAAATGTTTAAAGCAAATACATCTATTTATTCGGAGAAAATTCCATTAATCTTATATACTTGCTAAAGATTGCAAGAAAAGGTTAAAAAATTCGATAGAAATAATTTTATTTCAGATAATGGCAAAAAGTAATTATATATATGTATGTGTGTGTGGTTTAAAAAACACACATATAACATATGCTAATAGCGTCGCCAAGCCAGAAATCTTTTATCACTACCCGACTGCCGAGTATCCAGTTCCGACCTGTCGGCAAGGGATAGATTATTGGCTGTATCAGGTACAAAAGTATCAAGTACAAACGAGTATCAGTATCAACCTGTACCTGATACGGCAAAACCGGTATCAACCCAACTCTATCTTACACTTACAATGGGTTGATATTCAACTGAAATAAAACAATTGATTTCAAAAGGATAAAATTAGAAAAATATTTATAATTCGTAATAATTGGGTTAGCCTAAAAATTGAAAGATGTGTCAAAACAAATGTCAGACGTAATGAAACATTGATTTTGATTAAAGGTTTCGCAATTTTGCTCTACAACATAACTTACAGCTGCATTCGCTAATAATTCCCATTTAAATATTCACTTGCTACTATTATTTATGGGACAGAGGGAGTATACAATTATTCTCTGTCAATTCAAATAAACAGAAAGGACAATTTTTTATATTCCGTATATTGAGAAAACCTGGTTTTTAATAATAAGTTATGAAACGATAAATTTCCTCCTTTTGCGTCCCCAAGAAAATTTATCCTGCGAAGAATTATCGCAGACTGTCACGATTGCAGACGATTCATTTGCATGAAAACATCATTTTACCTTATTTAAAAATGCATCAAATGCTCGTACGACACGATAATATCATTAGTTTTGTAACCTCTTATTCAATCGTTTGCAATGCTAAATAATGCGTTTTGAAATAGTTTTCGAAAGACACTAAAAAGACTCAGACAATGTCACTCAAGCATCTTAAGTATAATTATCAATATTTATTTCATAAATACATTACATATGATACATTAGAGCTATCATAAATCAAGATTCATTTGACTGTACAAAATAGATGTAGAATTATAAAAAGAATGATACAGCTACATGAAATTATGTGTCAAGATTATAACATTAGAGCAGCATCGAAGGTTTAACAATTCATAAAGTGTAGTTAGTGATGTGCGTTCACCCATACCATAAGAAAACGTTATTTTTTTTTTCAAGTGCTATAATTAAAAGCTTCGTTGAAATATATGAAAATATTCTGAAAGAATATTCAGATATTTTGATTCCTCTTTAAAATAAGCAATGCAACTTGAAAATTGATTTGAGGAACAAAAATTTATAACCACGAAGTTCTTTATGTGAATATCACAATAATTTGGACGGATATCAAACGACTCAGAACATCGTGAAAAATCAAATTAAATCAGTTATTGCGCTGAGATTTAACATAGTTTTCTAAATATTCTTTTATGAAATTGATAGACTTTTATGATGTGAAATAAATTTCTGATTGCACACAGTTATGAAATCAGGAACCGTCTATTAAATACACTAAAATTTAAATAAAACTTATTTTTCTAGAACTTAAAGTTTACCAGAATGTATCGTCGAATATTAAGTGTTCTGTTGTGCAAGAGATTGGAGTTGCTATAATAAATTACTGTCTGTCCGCCAAGAGAACTCTGCTCGCCAAGCTACCTCGTTGACGGCGATCGCTATAGCAACTAGTTATGTTTGGGAAGATCCATTTCGAATCGAAGGAATCCAAAGAAAGTCGGGGTTTTATTTCATTCTTGGCGCCAGTTTGTGGCGATAAAAAAAGTAGCTGATCATTTCGTCTTCTCGGTTTTGCCCTAGTTGCCCGTACCTTCCCATTTGGTGCTAATGCGCTAATGTAACAAACTTGAAAGAACTACCTCCTCGAAATGGATTCCTCCTCCGATGAACTGTTTGTTTCTATAGTGACCGCCATCAACGAGACAACTTGGCGAGAAGAGTTCTCATGGCTGACAAACAGAACACTACCATAGGTACAGGTTACAGCAGTGGAAAAGAAATCCATAGAACGGTGGACGGTTCACGATTACATAATTGCGTCAGGATATATAAATATACATTTGGAATGTGATTTCGATTATCCATTAACATTCAGAATTTGTTAGGACGTGGAACTACAGTTAGAAAAATCAAAAATAAATCCTACAAATGGCATTAAGTTAATTCGAATCTTTTTACTCTTAGGTCTAAGCCCTTAACATTGTTAATAAAAACTTCTTTGCACGAAAGGATTGTAGGAAGGGGGATATTACAGTAGGGGTATCTAAAAATAAAACAATTTAATCAAGGGGTACAGGAGAGAGTAAAGGTTTAGAACCGCTGCCTTAGAGTAAAAATAAACTGCAAATAATTCAATCTGTTTGTTTTTGGTGCAGAAATAATTTTTGTTATCATACCTTGTAGGTAGTCAACGTGTTAACTCGTTGTCGGCGGTCTAGTCCAAGTTATCGACTAAGAGTTATCTCGTAGAAACTTCATAGTGATTGATTAAAACTGGCTTCTGGGACTGGAAACCTGAAATTTTCCTTTACAGTCAACGTATTAACTCGTTGTCGGCGGTCTAGTCCAAGTTATAGACTAAGAGTTATCTCGTAGAAACTTCATAGTGATTGATTAAAACTGGCTTTTGGAACTGGAAAGCTGTAATTGTCCTTGGCAATCAACGTGTCAACTGTATTGTAGCATTATTCAAGATATATCTTACTGCCGAACCTGAATTTTTTACAAATTAGTTGGATTGATTACCTGAGAATGCAATTCATCCAATGCAGACCTCATTACATGCTGACGTTAAACATTAGAAACACTAAAAACAAACGAATATTAATTATAATTGTTATTTATTAATTAATGTTGAGTTGTTACTGACACAATTTGAAAAAAAACCCGTAAGAAGAACTTCCTTAGCATTAAGTAAATAACTACAAACTCGAGCATAATTCATAGAAATAATGCAAATAATAACTTTTCAAAACGAAATTATCATCACATTTATATAGACGGTGGATATACATATGAGTCGTCATGAAAATGCTATATAGCTGCCTGAATCCAGCTCAGGTAAAAATTCAGTTATGAAAGCATTATGTAACATTCAATTAGTTTTAAGCAAGATTCTCTTGGAGAAAAAGGGTTATTTAGAAGTGCAACGGACAAAAACAGAAATCACATAAATTCACAAAAACAAGATTATTTTATACGACGAAGAACCTATTTTTGGGATTCATAATTGGTCTGATGCGTATTGCACACAAAGTTATGTACACATGTGTCCTTGGTAAATGTTAACTGCAACCGTGTTTCCATAATACTGTTTTCCTTGACACCACCACTCAAAGAAATTGGAGCAGTTTCTTCTGGCAGGCCTCGTAAGTCCTGTGATATCTTCCAAGTCTTGATTGATTCGCTTCAGTTTCTAGAAAGGAACAGACGTGTTTGTCATCAACAAAAATTAGACCTATTATACAACATACATCAACAAAAATTCAAAAAAATGACGGGAGGCTGTCTTTTTAAAACAGCCGCTGATGTTAAAGGCGTAGGACTACTTTACTCGCGTGACTCTTTTGATTCTCGGTTTCTCTTTGTTACTCGCTATTCTCTTTTGCTTCTCGGATTCTCTTTGTTACTCGCGATACTCTTTTGCTTCTCAAAGTTACTCGTGATACTCTTGTTTCTCGACGTTACTCTCAATTCTCTTTTGTTTCTCTGAAATTCTAATGTATGGAAAATTGGTGAGAATGAATTAGGCAATGATTTCAAGAAAGCAAAGTTCTTCACACACTCGTTGATGAATGCTGGATCCTCTATTTCTTTCCGAGTAACATTTTCCATGTTGCGGACACACCGTAACGAGCTCCTTATACCATCGACAATTCTCATACTCAATATTTTCATAATCATATAGAGAATGTGTTGTAGAGTAACTTCTCTGCGATCACTCCTGCGTATTTCACTCGTGGCCCAACTTTGCGACTCAGTAGTCGCAGAACTAGAATTCCGATTTTCAAATTTTTTTTGTAACTTCTGTTGTTGCTCTTTATTTCTAAAATGAGACATTAGTTATGTTTTTACCATATGTAGTTACCGAGATATAGAGGATCTCCCATGCAACGTTTTTTGTGGCGTTTTGGCGTGTGAATAAAATTCCTTCTTGAGGAGGAAAGGGAGGAACGTAGTCCTACGTTAAAACAAATTCATTTTTAATGTAAATCGTTTTAAAATATTATGAGGCATTTTTCAAACCATAACAATTTAAAGCGAAGTAGTTGGAGACAAAAACAACGGAAAGGCATGGAATGCTTTATGTAATAGCTTTTATTATACGCTTCTTTTGATTTTGTCGTAGCTGCAGAGTTTCTACTATAGTTTTTAAGTACACATCACACACAAGCAAATTATAGGGCATTCAAATAAACAGAAGACATAAATTATTCAAAACATACAGAAACGAATAAAAAGCATAAATAAGTACAGATATAATATTTAGCGTAAATACGTGTTATGAATACTCATTGAAATTTCAATCCATTTTCTCTTATTGTCTTGGACAGCAGTTCCCAACCCTTTTGGTTTTGCGGACCACCTGTTGTATATAAAGTATTTTGAGGCCCACTGCCTAAATATGCAAGTAAAAAATACAAATACATATACACAGGGTATCCGAGACTAGTGCGACACATTTCAAAAATTAATGAAAAAAACCTAATAATGTTTCAACTAAAGCATTTTTTATAAATGAGAGAGCAAATAAATTTTTTTCAGGTAGGTAATCACATAGGTAACGCGGCGTTACGGAGTTCTAAATTTGCCACAGAGAGAATTCCGTACGTAATGGCTACCGATCGGCAGAAGCCGATGCGTGTTTTCTGGTTTCCTTTTTTAGTTTTTCTTGGATATCTCAAAAAATATCCAGATTTCACACTACATGTGAATTAACGTATTAAAGAGTGTAAAATTCCCTACAAGTATATGCTTTTATTTTTCTTCGAGCAATTAATGGCTTATATTTTCGCAGATAATGGCTCTCAAAAATGGGAGATTTTCAATAAGTTACGGCCACCTAGACCACCGTAACGACGCGTTTCCTATCGGAAAATATTTTTTGAAATGCGCTCTCATTATATAAAAAAACCGTAGTTGTAACATTATTAGGTTTTTAAAATTAATTTTTGAAATATGTCCCACAATTCTCGACACCCTCTATATTATATGCCGTATATACTGATAATTCGTGAAGCTTACTATAAAAGGAATAAAAATATGTTGTTTTATAAAGCAGAAAAAAACGAGTGAAGACTCTTGAAGCTCCCTTGACTAGCGTTTCGTGGCCCACTAATGCGCTATCCTAGGCCCATAACTGGGCCTCGGCCCTTAGATTGGGAACCACTGGTCTAGGATAGCACACTACTTTGCCACAGCCCAAACGCATTGATGGTTTCATTCAAAAACTTTATAATAGAATTTGTTTTTAACTTTACAGTGAGACTCGCATTCGCAGTGAACGTTTCGTGTTTAAAGACTCAATATAATACTGTTGGAAAAATATATTTAATTACAAAAAAAAAAAAAAAAATACAGAAGAAATAAACAATAGTGATAAGAATACATCTTTTGCGCGCAACGCAGCAGCATCCAGTTATTGCATCAGCAATATTGTCTATAATCAAGATAGAATCAAACAACAAAAATCATGCTTCAATAAAAATTATAATACATTAAGATTAAACAAATAAAGTGGAAAAAATGGAAGAGAACTCGAATGGCGAACTTTTTCAAAGTGCCACCCGCCATCGGAGTTCTAATATGGATAAATTTTCTGTCAAGGGAATGACTTGATAGTCAAATAATATTCCCTCGGTGGCCTAAATTTATCCAATAATTGAAATAATGTAGGAAAAACCTTTCATAAATAAGAAAAACTTCAGAAAGTCTTCTTTAACAAATCCAATAAAGAAATAGAAGATAAAATTAACCTACCCTCTGCAAAATACAGTATAAACAACGCCATCGAAGCAATTCAGAAACAAAGGATATTAAGTCTATAAGCTAGCAAACCTAGCTCCATCTATCGAGAAAAATTCGAACCAAACTAATTTAAATTCGAACCAAACTAACAGAAATTTAGAAGCTCTTCAAAAAAGATAAACGAAAAAGAAATTCTGTCTTTTTCTACATTTCAGTCGCATTTTCATTAAACACCAGTTAACATTAAACATAACCATGTGAGTGAACTGCTTAAATTGCGTCTCGCTTTTGTGTAATTTTTTCAAACAGTTGACCCATCAAAGAACTTAACAAGTTCTCTGCCCTGACTCACGTCTGAGATTCGAACCATCTATCTAAATAGACCTCTTAACTACAGTAGAGAAGAGGTCATCTAATTAGATAATAGGTGTGAATCGTATTTAATTCATACAGCGATTAACGTGTTAAACAAAATGTCTTTAAAGATATAAAAGATGAGAGATACAGAAGAATGGCAAAATATTGTTGTAAAGAAACTTCCGTTAGTTTCGCGTTCATAGAAAACTTGTTTAGTCTTGCATTGAAATTATGAGATAAAGTAAATTATGTATGTGTATCTTGTCAGACATAAGCAGATGGGAAAAAACCCTCACTTTTAGTCTTACATTGAAATTATGAGATAAAGTAAATTATGTATGTGTATCTCGTCAGACCTAAGCAGATGGGGAAAAAACCTCACTTTTAGTCTTGCATTGAAATTATGAGATAAAGTAAATTATGTATGTGTATCTTGTTAGACATAAGCAGATAGGAAAAAACCCTCACTTTTAGTCTTACATAATTTACTTTGTCTCATAATTTCGATGTATGTGTATCTTGTCAGACATAAGGAGATGGGAAAGAACCCTCACTTTTACGTTGCTTGGTTCTGCGTCGTCTCGTCCAGGACCAGGCTGCTTCCTCCCAGCCTCAGCGAGGGCGGTTGGAACTGACTGCCACCGTCGTACATGTCCAGGGGGTAGAGGTCAGTGGCCTGCACCTGCACGGAACCGGAGCCACTGTCACTGGTGTTGCCGTCTTCCGAAGTGATGAGGGCCATGCGAGAGGGGGCCGCACGGTCCAGCATCTTCCCGCCTATACCGGGCAGTCGGGGACCTGACGGACACAAAATAACAAAATTAAGAAAACAAATTAAGTGTCAGATTTATCAAATATTGTAGTCAGCCCGAACTACGATTAGCATTTTGGAATGAACTGGTCAACCCATGTTTAAACTGTTCCAATACAATTTTTTTCTTCGGACGAGCTGTTACAAATCTGGTCTCGCTAAAACAAAGACCCAGGCGGAGTTAATCTGCCTGTTCTCTAATCACGTGCTAGACAGTTTAAATCCCGAGTCCTATTGTTTTTTCTTAAGTGTGATGGCGAGATTTACTGCGAATGAGATAAGACAAGAATAGGTAAACCCACTGGTAATGACCTTAGATGTTGTTTTCCAGTGACTTGAAAAGGGCAGGGTTGTACTTGCCTGTTTAATTTGTCTAAATCATAATGGGATTACGTAAAGTAGACCGAGTACTAAATCTAAGTATAAAATTTTGGTTAGAATTCAAATCTTATTGCTTGCATTGAGGGAAAAAATCCATTTTTCCCGTAGTATCAGTTCAAAATAATCAAGTGCCAAAGAAATTGCCTTCACATTTTTCATATTAAAAAGGTTATTATTATTAATCCACATTAAGGGAGCCGACATACTAATTCCAGATCTAAAATTTAACGTTACATTAGGCAGCATTTATTAAATACTTCCAGAGGGTGCCATCATAACTATAAAGAAAAATTAACGAAAAAGGTAGATTCAAATATATACAATCTAATAGTTATTCATACGAAATGGGGAGATAATGAACATCATTTATCTCGCCTGTGATTAAATCAAATGGAGAAATTATGATTTAGAGAAAAAATGTGATTAATTTTCTTTTCATCAAAATATTCAAAAGGGCGATTATTCTTTCCAAAAATCTTTCCTTCTTCGCAATATTTTCATGTCATGGCGACAGATTTTGAACAATGGTTATCGAAAACTCTAGTCAAACGACAATCAGTTATTTAGGGATCTGTGACACACTAGGTTCTGCGTGTATGGATTAAGACAACTTTGTTACCTATCTCTAAACTTGCAAAGACGGGCTACAAGGAATCCTTTCGCTGCGATATACTAATCGATAATCGGATAAAGAGATGCCCACTTAGCTCTATTTTGAGGAACAAATACAAAAGTTCTATGCAGGAGTTAAAGTTTGGTTTCATTTTAAGCAGATTTTCTATCAGTGATGGAGAATATGCTCACCAGTGTTGAAAACACTTGGAGGCACCACCGGCCTTGTCAAGGTGCCATACATATTCGGCACAACCGGGAGCGAGACAGTTTGCTGGATTTTTGCCTTTTTCTCCTCGTCCTTGGTCAGCTTGTTGTAGATGTACACCTTCCTGAGGTACATGCACAGCATGACCACAGAGGCACACACCAAGTTGGCCGTGGAGATGGTCAGATCTCTGTAGCTGTGGAGGACCTGGGTGGAAACGACGGTCCAAGCGATCCAGACGAGAGTGATAAGGAAGCAACAGGTAAAAATCCACCTGTTAGGGAAAAACCGTGTTTGAGAAATAAAAGGATTAATCAAATAATTAATAGAACATTACTCTGTTATGAAAAAAAAAAAATTCTGCTATCCCGAAAAACATTTACACGTCTCTAAATGTAAATATAAATAAAAAGTAAAGTAACTGAATTAATGGTATTAATTTGGTTAATTATGGTGCCATAAATCTAATCTATAGGGTTCAAAAATAATGCTTGGCAATTTGAAACACAGCGAATTATATTATCCTGATCTAGGGAATGAAGGGAAAGCTTTCATTTAGTAGAACATGGTATTGGAAAACTATCTAAAGTTCATATTTGTTAAAAATTTAATAAACACTTAATATTGTTAAATCATAGAGTAGCATGCAGTGTATTTTCATGATATTTTGGATGTAATTTTATAACATTAAAATTATGGTTTTCAGGTCAGAGCTTCTTTAATTTTTCCATTCAAAACGTTTTCTCTAATAAAAAATATTCCAAGATCTCATATTTGAGAGATAAAAGCTTTGGAGACCCAAAATGTGAATATAAGTTTAAAAATAATACAAGGGAATAAGGCATTAATTAAGGATGCATAAAATTAAATTTAAATGGTTGCTTTTGGTTACTAGATTTGAAGTATCTTACATAGAAACATTCGTGACTCGGAATTCAGGTACTTGTTTTCGATTGGGGTTGAGGGTTCATGATTTAATATTTGCTCTACAGCATTAATGTTTATGTATTTCGGATATCAAATAATGCCATTATAAAGAAAAAAAGCTTTCGAAAATAGCCTAAAGAATATCTTAACCAACTCTGAAACAAAAACTGATGTAGCTGTCGTCGCAAAATGACAATGCTGCTTAGGAATGGTTTTAAATAAAACTGTCACATATTTTATCCCTACGATGTCCAAATAAGACAGCGACTTTATTTGAAACACTCATGCACAGCAATTTTTTGAAAAAATTCAATTGAATAATCCTTATCGCACTTAACAGCTTTTGAAAAACTTATTTTAGATTCAAAATAAATTCCTGTGGAAGAATAAACGATTGCAAAAACCGAATAAGTAAAAGACTTCTGAATTAGATTTAAAGCTGCATCTTTCAAGGATTATGTTGGTGGATGTAAAGAAATGTATGCATTTTTAATATTTATGCCTGACAAAAGCATGACCAACTTATTTATTGTTATAACAGTGTATGATATCAGATAAGTGGCAACAGTCAGATGTTGACTACTTTGAATTTGATTTAAAAATGAGAGAGACGAGATGAGTACGGTTGAACAAAGTTACGATGTGCGCAGATATGAAGTGTAATGGTTGTGTTTTAATGTTCTAATAAACGTTTGTTTAGTCTTAGAAGAAGTATTATGAATGTCAATCGAGAAGCCAACAGAAGTTATAGCGTTTGAAGAACAACGAACATAATGACTGGGTCTTTTAAATAACTGTACAGTTCCAGTCGATGTCTACAATAAAATTTCCAGAATAGGAAGTCTTAACTATAGAAATTGAATCCGTAAACTAATATGACTGTATAAATCACTTATCTAATCAATTAATTGCTACACAATCAAACTGTTTCCTTTGTATTCTGAGTGTGAGACAAGGGGAAAGAACTCACCTGGACTCCCTGTTGTTGTCCTTGCTTCCCCAAGTGAGCACGGAGAAGAGGATGGTGATGGCCAACATGAGCATGACGTACACCAGGGAGATGATGAGCTCGTCCTCGAAGGTGGTAGCGGGGTGGCATCTCCACTCGCCCTCGTGGATGCCCGTCGTCGGAGGGATCAGGATCAGCCAAGCAGAGGACAGGATCACCTGAGAACGAGAATTTAAAATTAAGCAATTTGTCGAGATGCGTCTTAAGTAATAAAGTTTCTCTTATTTTGATTTTCGGAATAACTTGCAAAGCTTGCTAACTTTGAGGAAGTTGGCAGAGAAGTATCTATACAATATTTGAGTTATAATAAATGATGGCATGCAGATGGTTTGGGAATCGTTATCGTCATTTCTAGCCCTTGCATCCTGATGGACGCTTGATTAATAGTCCCGCACCAAATCGTTATATTACGCTCACATCGCCGGAAATATATTCTAAAACTGAGGATCTTAACAATTCTAGAGGAAGCAATCAAACAGACAAGCAGCAGTTTATAGATAGGAATATTAAAACGGTAAACAGAAAAGCTGACTTAGATGAACGAAATTTCAAAGCCATCAATTTAAATATAATTTAGATAAGTATCCTACACGTGAGTTGCAGAAATCCAGAACGAATACGGACTATTTATAAATGATTGTTTGGATATTTTAAAATTTTAATGCAGTACTGTAAAATCATGCGGTAATTCGCTGCTTTTGGACATAAAGCATACCTGCCAAATTTGATTTCTATTTTGAAAACGTTTTCAAAGTAATTTCGCTTCGATTTTAAGAATCAAATGGAGTCACCCAAAATACATTGCAACTATGTAGGGTGGCTAGCTGATATTTATAACCACTCACCTGTATGATGACAAGACCAACTGCAACCACCAGCAAAGCTGCGGGACTCGTCATGTGGTAGGAATCTCCGAAGAACTGGTTCCCCCTGTATCCCATCATCCTCCAGATGTTCATCACCTTGACCAGCATGCCGGAGAAGATGATGGCGTAGGCCAGCCCCAGGCCGAACCTCCGCACCCCACAGGTGCCCTCAGTCGGGGACAGGATGAAGGCAAAATTGACGGCGTACAGCAGCAGAAGACCGAACAGGATCATGTAACCCAAGACTGTTGTGCCAACCGTTACCTGTTGTGAAAAAAAGTTTTGCCTGTATTAGTTTTCGTTGTATTTCAATGTCATGATCGATCAAATAGTCTACCGAGAAAGGGTCGTTGAAGTTTGAAATACCTCATATGTAGATTTTGAGGATATGCTTATAACCAAATAGTGTTGATTTACCATTGAACATTGTTTCAATTCAGAAAATGAAAGTTCTGAATGAGCAATCTTTTCTTATCAGGTATTATTTATTAGGCAGTTTTAATAGATGAAAGATAGACTAGGTGGGAAAAAATGGGCCTATTTCTTGAAAAAATTCGGTCGTTTTCGAGAATCTAATCATGGAATTTAGTTTTGAAACAATGAAAATTTTCACAAAATTTTGCATAATAGCGGTAAATGTATTTTAAGCTGGGTTTTTTTAAGATTTAGAGAAATAAACTCTTATGTTTCAGACATAAATTCTTAAAATTTATGCCATAATTTTTCATCATAAGAAATTCTCTCAACTCTGATATTTCATTAAATACTCAAAATTGTGCCAATACATGCTATAAGTGTGCAAAAATTGACTGATATTAAAATAGCAATTCCCTTAAGAAATCACCTTTATACATTTTCCATTCGTTATCAAATCCATTATTTATAAATTCAAGATTTAAAGAACTTGTAGCAACCAATATTTCTCTGGTGCAACGTGATAAATTACATCAGAATTCTTCTTCGTTGCAGTGCATGTCTTACTTTTCTTCCTTATTCCAAAAATATTAAAATACAACTTTTCACAATTTACAACGATTCTTCTCATTTTATAAAGTTCCCATAAAATTTTTGTATATAGATGATTTTAAATACTTGCTTAGATTTGTTGTGAATTTATTGTATTCGAAGACAAAAAAATTTTATTCACAATGTAACTTTGACAGCCAGTGTATTAATAAATCGTCGCTTAACAAACAACACTACCTATCCAAATTTTTGAAATTTCAAAGAGGAGGATTCAAATGAATTTTTCGCTACCAATAATGAATATTTCTGAATTTTCTTAAAACTGCTATGAACATGAGATCACCTGTTCCAACCAGACGTGAAAAAAATTTAGAAATATTCGTTATTAATTGCAAAAATTTCATTTGAAATTTTTTCTCTTTGAAATTTCAAAAATTTGAGATAGCTGGTGTTGCTTGTTAAGCTACGAAATATTTTAAAGATATTTGTTAATTGAATAAATACCCGACTGTTTAATAAAATGTAGCCAAGTTCTTATGAAACAATAAATAAACATTTTAAGGTATAAGCTTTTATTCATGCGAAAGAAGGAACGCAAAAGGTAAAAATTTTTCTGTTTACAATAAAATGCATGGTTCGAATAAAAGCGTGGGCACCTTTACCTTCTAGGAATATTCCATTTGTTTAAGAATATATACACAAAATATAAGGTGCTGTATAACAAATGGAATATTCCTAGAAGGTAAAGGCGCCCACGCTTTTATTCGAATCATGCATTTTATTGTAATCAGAAAAAATATTTTCAACTTTTGCATGAATAAAAGCTTATACCTTATTTTTTTATTTATTTATTTTATTTTCTACTTTTTAGTGACGGCTGACACGAATACACACGACATGTTAGGCATAGTAAACCAAATTCAATTATTGAATTCTCTAATATAAAACACATATTAAAATTATTATATACATATGTACAATTACATTTTTAAAATGACTTAATGACGTTAACTTTCTGAAATATAAATCGTAATTTATTACGTGATAACTTACAATTATTATCAACAATGTAATAGAAAAAAAGAGAATCGATCTGCACAACTTTCTCTTTTTGCTTTGAGTGTGAAACGTTTGGCGCACACGAAGTAAAAAAAGAATCTGGTTGTTGGCGAATTCCAATAGAAAGTAAACCCAAGACACGTAGAAACACGAGATATCACGTCATTCATCGGTACAGCGCCGAAAGTATAGCGTATTCTCTGTTAGCTTCGTGGTGTTGTTACAACCCTACGTAACGTGAGGTTACCAAATTCTAAACTTTATCGCCCAAATATAGGGCTAACATTTTAATATCACTTTGTTAGGTTTAAAATAGGTATAGATTGCAAATTTTTTTTGCATAATATTGTACTGTCACCGGAAACACACCGTTACGCTAAATTTCAAAGCTGTAGCTCGATTGGAAGTGGGTAAAAAATAGCTCTCAAGATTTGAGGACACGACAGTCAAGTTGAATAAAAGCTTATAAAAATAGCACTTCCTTATGTACTTAAGGAATTTCTCATTCATACTTTTCACCAGAAAAAAACATTGGAAAACTTGTACCTGGAAGGAAATGAGGAAGTAGGCGGCGCAAATGATGACTAGAAGGACGCCCAGCAGAGACAGAGCCGACACTATGACGCCCCACATGGTGCGGAAGTTAGCGTACAGAGCGGGCTTGGTGAGGTTTAGCTCTTCCGGATCTATGGCGAGTTGGTCCAGGCACTTCTGGCACTGCTGGTGACAGTTGGAGTCCTGCTTGGCTCCGGTCACGAACTCTATATCTTCTATCCTCATAGAAAGTTCCTTGTCTTTCCACAATCCCACCTGAAAATGCTACATTAAGTAATCTGATCTTTACTGGCAAGCTTAAGAATTTCGGCCATTCTCCTTTCCGAAGAATGCCGGCTTAATCTGCTTTCGAATTATAATTCTAATCTAATTTTAACCCTTCAACCGGCTGAAACGTAGAAAGTCGCTCTCTGATGACTATTCTAAAACCGGCTCCGTCGCAGAAAGTCGTTCTTCGATTATTACTCTTAAACCGGCTCCGGCGTAGAAAGTTGCTCTCTGTTTATTACCCGAAAACCGGCTACGGCGTAGAAAGTTGCTCTCTGTTTATTATCCGAAAACCGGCTCCGTCGTAGAAAGTTGCTGTCTGTTTAATACCCGAAAACCGGCTCCGAAAAAATTGCGTTCACCATTTAGCTACAGAGGGGCCGTTTTCAAAGCATTCAGCTGAAATATTTTTGCCGTTCAAAGGGTTAAAAGCTATGCAATAGCAAGCATTAGCAAATGTAAATACTATTTCGTAGTTTAACAAGTAACACCGCCTATCTCAATTTTTAGAAATTTCAAAGAGGAAGAAAAAATTGAATTTTTTACGAATATTTCCGAATTATTTTTTTAAACATCTGTTAGGAATATGCGGTCTCATGTTCATATCAGATGCTAAAATTTTTCAGAAATATTCGTTATTGGTTGAGAAAAATTTAGTTTTTTCTTCCTCTTTGAAATTTCTAAAATTTGAGATAAGTGGTGCTGCTTGTTAAGCGAATATCTGATATTTTTTCATTGGACGTCTGTTGAACCCATACATTTTGTTCTTCTGTTGTATGCCTAAGTTTCGTGAAAATGTAAGTAAATTCCTTTATTCATTCTTTCTAATTAGCCTTATGCTTATTTCAGTTTAGAATCGCTGAAAATCACTGAAACCTCAGAAGGTATTACACTACAATAACATTATATCTCCTAAATAATCTATATATATATATATAAAACGCCGAGATAGTTAGCACAGAAAAGAGCTTAATTTCTCTTTCACCGATGGCAACGATCGGTTTGTTTACAAAACAAAACCGGTAGCCTCTGCCATGTAGGCATAACTTCATAGTCATAGCCTGATACTGTATTCTTTTTGGTGTTAAATAACTTTTTCTCGAAAAAAAAATGAGTTTAATATGAATAATTCACAATATTTCTTAAAATATAATGACATTTTGAATGAAATTACTCAAAAAGAGATCAGTTCAAAATGAAGCATATGAGCTTAGGCGAGCCAGAGAACGTTTAGGTCAACGTAAAAATACTTTAAGTCAATGAAGATAAAATCGTCCCAGTTCACAAATTCATCATAAAACCTACTATTGTGAACCTTGTACATTGGCTACTTTTTTGTTATGCGCACACCACTTGGCGCCTTTTTGTCATAACGAATTTTCTTGGAGTGTTGAATTGTCAGTTTGACCCTAGAAACGTCAGGAAAATCATGGTATGCGTATAATCGAGCGCAGATACTCTGCGAGGTATCAGCTAGTATAGATTTATTCGCAAATAAAATCATTTTATAACAAAACAAACTTTTCCACACATTACCTGTTGGTAAACATGATGAAGCTTAGCTTTCCTCAGCTGGAATATCTGGTACCCAACCGACATCTTCAAGGGCCCACAGTCCCCATCCACGCAGCTGACGGGAGGGCCCTTCATGAACTTCCTCATCTCCCTCCACAAGATCTGGCGGGCGTCCCCTCCGCAGTCTTCCAGGTTGGTGGCAGCGTCCCCGTGGACGCAGTACCTCCTCAAGTAGTCGTGCAGAGACTCCGCCACGGCGGTGACTGCAGTTACAGTGTGGTAGACAAAAGTGTCCTGATTCAGTGGGTGCGAGATTAAGCTCTCCGTGCCCCTGCAGGGCTCAGGGAACAGCTTCTTCAAGGGCGAAATACTTTGTGGCAGGTGGCAACGGAAGTGGTGCTGCCAGAACTCTTCGAACCAGATGTCCGGAATGGGATCGTGCTTGTTGAGGTTGAAGTTCGTGTAGTATTCGCGGAATCCAGGGACGTCGTAAGTCTCGGGGCGGATTAGGAAGAAGTCAGTATCAAAACCTGAAAGCAAATTGCAGAAAAGAACGTCAAGTAAAGTAGAAACAAGATCCTATATATAGAAAAAGATAAGGAAAATATTGGGGAATATTTATAACAGACACGATTGCTAACAATTGAAATATTTTTGACCGATTTTCAATAAAAAAAAGTTTTTTTAACCAATTATATGCCAAAGCTCTAATATTTCACTTTTTCAAAACAATTAGATCAATACATATAACATGAACGAAATATAAAAGGAAATGGTGCTTTGAAATTTTTAGTTAGAATTATTTGATCGTTTATTGTAAAAAGATTATTTTTATTGAGTTTGTAACTTTCATAACACTCCGTTCAGCATTTAGGTAAATGAATTAAATCTAAAAGTTTCATTGCTTCTGTAGAAATAAATAAGAAACATGTGTCCCCAAAGATGGACAATGGTCAAAAGTGGTTAATGCGGACAACCTTTCTGCCCCTTCTAAAACATTTATCTATATGGAGAGCTCTGTAGTCACAACTTCCTTAGCCCTTTAAAGGGCTTTTTTTCTAGTAGTGGTATAATGAAATAACTTGGGGATTGAGGTTAATTAAAGGAACGAAATTCATTTAGCTTATTGGACGTCATTAATTTTTGTTAATTTATTTAATTAATTAATTGTTAATTATCAAGTGAAGTTGTTCAGGTTTAGATAAGAAACTGGAACATCTAGGTTTTCGTTTCATCGAAAAATTTGGCGAGAACTCATGCCAGCCATAACAACTGCATTTAAAAATTGGTGAATTTGGTGGAAAGTATTCTCCCCTCAGCCTTAAAAAGGGTTAAATAAAATAATTTTTCTAACCATAAATGCATCCTTTGAGAAGAATTTATCGCATCATTCCAACTTGATGCTCTGAAGAAAAGGATTCATGACACTGAATTTTTTAAACAATTGATTATTTTTGGAATGGTAAAAAAATAAAGAGAGAATATTATTATTGACCAAAATGATACTTTCAAACATTAAGGATTTGATACTGACGTTTTGAGAGTCGATTTTATTCTCAATTGCGGGTTTTCTACCAAATATCTTGCGAAGGTTCAGAATTGTTTCTTTTTGGAGCGATTTCATCAAATTTTGGTAAAGCTTAGTTTAGTTCATTTTTATACGCGAATCATGATTTTTCTTTATAAAATAATGCATTTGTATTACAAATAATTATTTTTTAATATATAAAATTTGGCAAAGGCAATAATTGTGTTTAAAATGTATGTTAATATTTCAAAGTTTGTTCTGCACGGAGAGACGTAATTTGTTAAAAAAAATTCTAGGATTTTGATGAGAAAATTTACCTTGCAATAATCGAGCGATATTTTTTCCGTCTTTGTCGGATTCGATACCAATCCACACATAATCCTCTATGATGCCTGCTTCTTGAGCGGCTTCCAGCACAACCTCCATCAGGGCCGGCTCTTCCAGAAGCAGGACGACCACTCGAGCCTCTTGCACGGGCCGGAATTCCTCCGAAAAGAGGCCAGAGAGCTCCTGGACGGACATCGTGGGTCGGACGACCAGAGACTTGGAGATGCACACTTTCTGCTCCTTCGAAGCTTCGATGAAGTTCCAGAAGACGCTGCGGTCCGATTCGGAACCGGAGTGGAGGAGGTTCACGAATTTCCAATCTAGCCTGTGGGTTTAAAGCAAGATGAATTTTCGGCGTTTTGAGAAGAAAAAATGAGAAACTAAAGTTATTCTTTCTGTGTAGAAAATCGCACTGAATGATATCGGGTCTGCTATGGATTTTCCAAATGTTTATTTACCTACCACCTATACCAGTGGCGAATCGAGGATTCGGGTCTGGGGGGGGGCTGAGGTCATAAAAATTTTGTATTGCCATGACGAATGTTAAACTTCATGGCTTATGTAAACCAAAACACTTTAACTTTATAGACTTTACTCGCCTAACAATAAGAATCATGAAAAACAATACAATACTTTCGATAATTGAATAAAAAATACAATGAAATAACTAGACAAAAAATGTCTTCGACCGCGTCAACGCTACAAGTACAAGTAGAATGACTAGAAAAGTAGGAAAATTTTCGAACCTGTCAAGCCAGCGAGCAATATTGTCACGTTTCTATTATTTTTTTTAAAAAGAGAAATTAAGATCAAACAGTTATAGTGATTTTAAATAAAATCAAGAATTCTAACTTGGCTGTGGGGGGGGGGGGGCGGCAGCCCGATAGCCCCCCTGGATTCGCCACTGACCTATACATTCAAAATTATGGCGAGTCACGTTAATAAATTACTTGACAAATGAAACCAAGTTTCGATCTTGAAGCACAGAAGTTTCATAGAAGGAAAAAGGCTAATTTAGTTTTGAGAAGAAAAATATTGATATTTAAACCTGATCAATAGACCCCAATTCTAAAAGCAAACCAAGCTTTTGGTGATAATATACTAAAACTCTACACTATTTTGGGTAAAGGTGAAATAAATTATATCTAACAATGAGCAAAGAAACATTGAGTAAAATATAAAATAGTTTCAATACAAATAAATATAGGTAAATTTCGGTCTGTAGTAATAGAAGTTCGGGACCACCGACTTCGGGTTGACTTTTTTCTAATAGTTCTCGAACATATTGGTCATTAGCATCATAAAAGGCTTAGTTTCGCAAAAAAAAGACCGTAATTAGTTACTAAACAGATATCTCGCTTGAATGTAGGGTAGGGATGTTGGATTTAAAGGTGGGAACCCCGTGGTAGGAGATCTACAGTTAAACATTTCAATATAGGCACTAGAATAGCAGTTTAAACACAGGGGAAAAGTCAGATTCGACTCAGAAGACGTTTCAAATTTTCCTTGGAACTTTGGAAAGACCTTTGAATTAATTTCTCCCCTCAGTATCCGAGTGTGTAGCCGAGAAGTTATAAAAATTGCTCACCATAGTAAGCTGTTGTTCCTGGGTTCTATTCTCGCCTGTGTACCTGAACAAGCATTTTTTTCGTTTTTTTAATTTTTGAAGGCAAGATATGCAGGTAGAAATAAGCAATTTCAGAAGATATGCATACGCAAACTATTCTACAGTTATTGCTATGGCTCTCCAAATTCAAACAGTAATTGCCTTCAATTCATCGTCTGATCAAAGGCAAAAATGGATGGCTCTGGCAACCTATAAAATTCCTCTCAGTTTGAGAAAATGAACGTTGGTCAAGTTCCTCTATAGAGCAAATATCCTAACTTGCCTTGAAAGTTACCTCTAGTTAAGAAAAAGTTAAAAATCACGACAAATGTTATGAATTTAAATTTTAAGATACGACCATACATATATTAACCCTTTGCGGTCAACCGCAAACGGTTAAACTGCTTCAAGAGGAACTCCGATTGGTTTGAACGAGACAATGACGATTTCGAACCCGACTGTGACCCGAATGAAGTTTGCCCGATTTGGATAACTAATAAGCCGAAAGTAGGCTTATTGAAATATTGGAGTATTGTCTAACTTTTTTCAGTTGGGTGGAATGTTTCTTGGCTTTTCTTTCTTACTTATCACACGAATGAGAGCTATTTTCCAACAATAAAGACTTAGAAAAATATTCTTCCGGTAAAGATATTCTAACGCTAAAATTTTTCTTCAACTCCTTAACGGTTTCATTTTCTTTGCTATCTAATAAGACGACCCTTCAGTTTTGGAAAGGGGCTGTCGTTTTCATTCATCTATGAAAGCATAAAATACTTGAGATGTTTATGGATTCTACGTAATTTTTATGTCAAATTATAAAACTAATGAATGATTAAATTTTAGTTTATAAGCCTAAAAAATTCGATACTCGTACGACGTACGGGCACGATGGTTAAGGGATTAAACCTTTTTGGGACATTCGAAATCCCAGCCTCCATTTAAATAGAATCTGTTTTCTCCCCTTTATCATTAGCATATAAGCTGTTACAGTTACTCTAATTTTGCATCGGATAAATAAGATCATTAACACGTTGCCTGCCGCAGTGAATGGCCTGTGATTCACACTTATTATCTAATTAGATAAATCAGTCTCTACTATAGTTAAAAGATAACAGAGACGGGGTCATCTAATTAGATAGAAGGTCCGAATTTCAGGAGTGAGTCGACGTGTCAGCGACGTGTTAAAATATAAAGCCATTTTATTAACAGTTTGAGAGGAAGATTGATCAGTGATCCAAACCTTTTCAAGACGTCTACAATGACCTTAACTTCGGGACGTTCCTGGGGTTGCTCCACAGATCGAGAAGATCTCTTCAAACGATCGGGTGTTGTGGCGGTCGCCATACCAGATGGAGTGGATATTTGAGGGATGAGCGCGGATTCGAACAGAGGAGAGAGATCGTCTGCAACGGAAGGGTCAAACGTCAAGGCGGCCACCATGGCTCGAGATTTCAGATTCGCTGCGCTGTAAGGCAAAGATCCGTCGCTGGCGATGAAACTGAAGATCTGCTCTTCGGCTTTCTGTCTTCGGCCGCAGTGGTCAAACACCAAGGCACCTGCACAGAGATTGGTCAATCTGTTAGTCAAAATATAGGTAAATAATGATAAATTAATTTTTTCAATCATTTTAATGAATTGATCCATATGAGATCCAGGACTTATCTAAGCCTTCATCGGCAATTTCGTTTATAAACTAGCATACATTATCCTTTAGCATAACTGAATATCAAAATGCATTGCAATTCATGAATATATCGTCGCTTGAAGCAACACCACCTCTCAATTTTTTGAAATTTCAAAGAGGAAGAAAATACTCAATTTTTCGCAACCAATAACGAATATTTCTGAATTTTTTAAAAATCTGATATAAATATAAGACCGTATATTCCTACTAGATATAAAGAAAATTCAGAAATATTCGTCATTGGTTGCGAAACATTTGAGTATTTTCTTCCTTTTTGAAATTTGAAAAAATTGAGAGGTGGTGTTGCTTCAAGCGACTATTTACTGAATGAACCTTCAATATTCAAAAACACTACAACTGCGATAAAGTCAAGTTTATATAAAACAAATTAGGAGTTCAGCTCTTTTCGAAAATATCTTCTCTTGAGATATTACATTCATACATAAAGAATTAAAATCAATAAATTACAAGGGGTTACAATCAATAACTCCTTACAATCAATAAATTAAAGTATTTTGCCTGGACGTATTTTGTTCCAAAAATATTTTAAAATATCCATATTCTGTTTCGCTAGATATTAAAGACGCAGTTATATTATTAAAATTGCGATTTCGTGCGAAATTTTCATTTTCTTCAAACATTTCATTAATATGTTCTATGATTAGGGGTTTTACTTAATTTTCCTAGGTTTTCCTTGACTATCCCAGTTTTCTTATTCATAAGAGAAGGATTTTGAATTTGATACAGATTTCTTGGAAAACTAGAAATACCAGTTTAAAATAATAAAGTAGTGTCATGGTCACGAGGCATTTCGAAACAAAGCACATGCGATTGAAATTACGAAAATTCTTATCTCTTTCCTTTACACTCAAGCAAAATTGGTAGAGAATGTTTCTGTTATTTGTGTTGAGACATTTCATGTCACGTTGTATCAATTAAAATATCTTTCAGAATTTCGTTACAATAATTTTTAACCTTTCAAATTATAACTTTAGTTCGCCGAGTTATTTGTAAAAGTAGTATTATTTCAAATATAATTTAACGCCCTCGAAACACACTATTATTTAATTTTATCGATTTACAAACAAACTTTTTTGTCTCGAATCGGTAGCGATAAAATGTCAGTCACTTTCATGCATCAAATTCATAAATGTGAAATAAATGGAAAAGGATGCAAATCTTCATAATATGGGTGAGTTTTCTGTTTTATTTATTCGCGGTGAAGTAGGACTTACGCCTCACTCATCAAATCCAGTGATAATGTTAAGTCAATGGGAACCTTCAAAATTTCAACATTCTGTTTGAAGATATTAATTAATGTTTAAAATGAATTTTCTAAGGTTATGGCTTAAAATACTTTGAAATATTAAATTTCATGTTCCTATTGTTGTAGCTCTCAACATCTACTTAATATAAGAGCCTAATTTTCTGGAAAAGGTTGCCAGAATTATTCTTTATCGCTCTTTTTGGCGCTTTGTGTACTAGAGAAAGAACTGATTCGAACTTGGCCCTTCATATGGAATCCAATTGTATTTGCGATCACTTAAATTGGAGGGTTACTGGAAAACGGAGGTGAACTCTCACCAAGAAAGTTCTGTGAAGCCAAAATAAACAAATCAGAAAACTCGTCCATATCGCTCATGTAAACTACACAGGGTATTAAATTTATCGAAACCTTGATTGATTGATTGGATCAGTCTTTTTACACAATATTTGCTCTTCTATTATTTGCGGGGGAGGGGGGGGGGGCAACACACTGATTCCTCAGGGATCGCTGATTGCGATTCTTAGGGGTCTATTCTGGTACCCCCGGCTGGGGTGGGAAACGTCACTTTTTCCGTTGTTAACGGCCGGGAAAAGTGACGTCTCCCAACCCAACCGGGAGTACCAGAATAGACCCCTTAGTGTGAGCCTTAGCGAATAACAGTATTGTCAATTCTTCTTGCGTAATAGAGAATTATCAATGAGCTATATACAGTGTGAGGTATAATTAGCTGAAATCTGAAAAGAAATAAGCTTCGAGTGTTTGTATACAGCGCCACAAGCTTTTTCTAATTACACAAGCGTAGGCAAAGAATTCAATGAGTAAAGTTTACGCAGTGAAAACCTTCAGAGGTAACATAGTAGTTCATCCTAGTCAAAATTGGTTATATACAGATTTAATCCTTTCAGTCCCAAGCATACAATTATTCATTCTGAAATTTGGGAAATGTACTCATTTTGGCCCTAAGATGAAAGTTCAAAATGAAAAAAAAAATTAAGAAAGAAAATTTTTTAAATATTTGTTAAAAAAACAGCTGAAATAAAATATTTTATCGTATTTAAAAATAATAAGAATGAAATTATACCTGTAGTTTCATTTAAATTATGTTAAAATTAATTTTTATTTTGACTTTTTTCGCTGAATGCAGTGAAGTTCAGAAAGGCAATTTTTGAATAGATAAAATCGGTAGTACAGCCATTTATTGGTAGGAATAAAAAATATAATCGGAAAGAGGAAAACGCGAAGAATTTAATAATGTCCATTTTGTAACAGAGGTAGGTTTAGGTGCCAAACAAAAAAATGAAAATCATGATTCCAAATGGCATCGCTGAGACTGAAAGTGTTAAGTGCTGCCTTTTATTGTGCTTGAAAATGAATAAGTTATGGCAATTTTGAGCTAACAAGTCTTTCAGCTTCTTCTTATAAAGCAAATCTTTCATATGACCCCAAATACAGAAATCACATATCTGGTGAATAAGTTGGCCAATGCAATGCATCAGGAATTCATTCTGAATCTAACCAAAATCTTCAAGTTTTCTTATCAGACCCTTCACCATCGCTCTAGAAGGTTTAGGCCAGTTTTTGAGAGTTGAAGACCACTCCCATATAAACAGTGTTGCCTTTTCAACTCATGAATACCAATTTTTTACACAAAAAATACGATCTTCGGTTGAATATGTCGGTTAAGAAGACATTTCAAAAAAGAGTGAAATGACGTTAAAGAATTTCCTTGTATGCCCTCTCTCATTGCTCATATTAGTAACAACATCTAGCGAGGCTCTGAAAAATTATTTCAGTTCAAAGTTTTAAGTTAATTAAAACTCACACTGTAGTAATGGAAGCATATTATTATGTGAAAAATACATCAAATAATGGAAATAATAGAGCATATATATATATATATATATATATATATATTAATATAAACCAAAATATAACTTGTTATATATGAACATACAAAAACAAAGTAAATAAGACAAATCAAAATGCAATTCAAAAACTAAAAATTTATTAATTAAACAAAATAACCAAATCTAAAATAAAATCTAAAAAATTGAAAATACTATAGATACTAAGAGCACAAGGCAAGTTTAAACATTTAGATGTCAACATGTAAATGAACTCTGTTGCAATCAAAACCATTGAAAGAAGGCAATCCAAGTATATGGAGATTTCAACAATTAAATTAGTTGCTTGGCTGTGGACAAGCTTAGCCAGGTTAAATCAATTTTGTTGTACAAACCATCCCTATTACTAAAGTTGTTGAAAAAACAGACAGGGTAATTTACCCTAAAATGAAAGAATTTAGAATGAAAAATCATATACTAACACTAACAAGATATAAATCATTATACGGAAAGTACAAAAATTAAATCTATGAAAAACAACAATATATTGCACTAAAAACAATAAATACATCATTCAATAAAATATTCATACTTATTCACTAAGAATTATAGAATCAGTATTTTTTCCTATCCTTTACTTGTATTCCACATTTTAATATAAACCGCCACTTAGCTTGACTTCACAGATTGCCAGAACTAGATTTCTAACTATGATTCAACATGAATCAGCCAAATAATTCAATTTATTTTAATATTAAAGAATTATTATGATAGCTATATTAAAAATCTCAAAACCTGTTAAATTATGTAATACAATTAATAATCTAAATTTTATAAAATAAAGTATTTGAATATTAATAATCCAATCTTTTTTTAAGGAGTATTTCAATTTACAAATCCTGGCGCCATTTATGTAGTAATTCAGAAACTAATAAATCAATAACCGATTTGAAGGAAATTACACAATATAAGTAATATAAGAAAAAACACATACCTATGAGCCAAGAATTATAAATATTCTATTGAATTCCAAAATGAATGTTTTATTCTAAGAGACCTCAATATTTATTATCTACATAAACTCTTAAATTTTTTTTTGGTATTCCATATACCAATGCAAAATTATAAAAAAAATTCATGTTCTTAATTCTATTATCATTGTCTGTTACCAAATTATTTATTTCTAATTCTATAATTTTTTGCTAAATTCTTGAAGACAGAAATGCTAAGATTACTATCCCAAAAAGGAAATTTATTAATTTGAAAATTAAATGCACTTCTTTTATCAAAGATATCTGTTACTATTTTACTATCTATAATTTTTATATCTAAATCTAGAAATTCTGCAACTAATTCCTTGTCATTAGTTTTTATTAGTTTTAAATAGTCAGGATAGAAGTTAATTTGTGGATTTAGGTCTATTTCTTTATCGAATAATATCAAATCATCTATATAACGAGATAATATACTAGATCTATCATTAATTAAATCTTTCTCATAATAGTGTAGGTATATATTTGCTAAACTATTGCTAGCTAGACCTCCTTGAGGTAATCTTTGATCCTTTAATTTGGTGGTAAATCTTATTATCAGAAATAATATAATTTCCTTTTTGTACAAGATTAATAAGAGTTTTATATTTATTAATGCTAATATCTTTTTAAGACCAAAATCTTTATATATATATTTACTAGGGTATTAATCAAATCTTCAATAACTATACTATTAAATAAATCCTGGAAGTCAAATGTTTGTACACTAGATATGCCTACATCTTTAATTACATTTATAATCTCTACACTATTATTGACAATAATTGTATCTCTTTGCTTATTCAAATTCTCTATGATTGTCTGTATGTATTTTTGTAAGAGGTGTGTGTATGTGAGTGAGACAGACAGACAGAGAGAGAGAGACAGAAACAGAGAGAGAGACAGACACAGAGAGAGAGAGAGACAGAGACAGAGAGAGAGAGAGAGAGACACAGACAGACAGAGACCACTTTATGCTCCCGTCTCTAGAATCATTATGATTCTTCGACATGAAGTGGAATCAGAAGCTGCAAGAGAATTTAATTAATAACAAAAGAATAAAAAATGAATAATAAAATAAAAACTTAACTAATAAAAGAAGAAAAAATAAAGTATTTTCTAAATAGTTTTTTAAAAAGTCCATGGTATTGCCACAAAATTTTTCTGCCTTTATGAATAGTTTTCTTTTTCATTTTTAGTCTGGAGTTTAACCATGAGTCTGTAAGAAGAGTCTAAGAAAGTGAAATTCATTGCTTTTAAGTGTTTATTTTGAAAAGTTAAGATACAAAATCTTGCTTTTAATTGTGTATTTAGAAATTTTTAGACTTTATTAATTTATTTTAGTTTTGATTTAAGTATTTTTGGAGATGTGGGGTAAGTCAGGAGATGCGTATATGCCTTGTGTGGGAATCAATTGCACTTTCCATTGCTTGTTGGTTGTAGTTTCTATAGATAACCCAATGTTGGTCTCAAAACACACTATTATCCTACATAATTTTTTTCAAACAACATCAGATAAAGGTATATATTTTTTTAACCAAGGTGAATGACAAAGCAGAAAATATGCCTTTTGTATCAGAGAAATAATCTATAAATTTTTAATAAGCGAGTAACTGTCCTTCTGGAAGTTTGTTTTCAACAATGTCGTAAGACAATAGGAGGTGCAAGGACGGGTTTCGTCGTCTATGACCTCTACACAACTCACCCAATTTGATTTGCGGCAGGACAGTGTCATTCCTGTTCACCCTTTCCAGGGCATAACTGAGTGCCAGAAGGTTCTGGAAGGAGTTCTCTTCCACCACCCTGCTGCAGGTGAAGAAGTTGTCACCCGGCTGGTGCACGGGCATCATCACCCCGATCACGAATTCCTGGTTGGCAGGGATTTTCATGTAAGGGAGGGCCAGCGCAGACGATTCGCTTCTCTTGGTGCAGGTGTCAGTGTCGTTGCAGACGGACAGGACGTCCACCAGAGAGACCAGTTTGCCCTGGTCACTGTAGCCCCTAGTCAGAGAAGAGTTGATGGAAAGTCCGTGGGCTTCGTCGATCAATCCAACCTAAAAGCGGAACAGACACGGCATGGTAAATTCTCATTTCATGGGTTAATGTAACAATTTATCTAAGATTTATGACTGAATTGTCTTTGTGATTAAAATTTTATAGTTTTATTTCGTATGTTTCAGCAAACATAGAAGCCTTTTCCACTTTCGTTCAACTAAATCATATTTTAAATATATGTATCGACTTCCAAAAAGCAGTTTAGATACTTACAGTTGTGACATCGAGAACTATTCGGCAATTTTCTTAAAATTGAGCTGGACATCATATTAAAATGGAAATTCAAAATTGTACAGATTTTCTCTATACTAGACAGCAGCACGTATCAAATGATTTATTTTTAATTTTGTAAAATATTATGTCTATCTCAGTTTGGTGAAAATTGTGGGTGAGTTCACTCTGGTTCTCAACACCTCAATTTTCACCCTCATGAATATAAATCTCCCATTCATTTTTAATAAAGAAGAATTTTTTTCAGAATTTTAATACCCAAAGGAGAAATGGATCGAATCGAAGAAAACTCCTTCTTGTTCTTTCTAAGGTTGGTGGAACTAAAAATTTGCATGCATTTGAAAAAGACAGTAAGTATTCTATATACTAGTAAACTCCATTTATTTGTTAATTGAGCCGAGTGTATTAGTTACTGGTTGGGAATGATGTGGCACAAGAGCCAGATTGGCCAAGCAAAACATAAATTCATCATGTGTGAAAAATGACCGATTGCGTTGCTTAATCTGCCGCTGGTAAAGTTTAAGCCAAATACAATGAAGCATGCAATTCAGTATAAACAATCTAAAAATATTTTATACATGAACATAACCTCTGGAAAGTGAAATTGGATTAAAAAACTGGACACAGAACAATGCTCAAAATATTAAAATTAAATATTTAGCTTGGAATTTGCTTAATAAAGATTATACTTTATATCCCTAAAATGGGGCACTCTTAACATTTTTAACCATAATTCCTCATCGTTTAACTAGAGAATTCACAGATTTGCAAATAATATTCCAATTTTGAAGCGCTTCAGCGCATTTCTTCTAGACAACTTACGTGCACAGAAAAATGTTAATCTACAATAGAATTGTCCAGAGATGTCTGTAACGCTGGACGGGGCTTAAAATAACCACGCCCCTTTTATCTGCGTCATTATTGAGCGAGCGAATTGGATGATTGTATAAGAACATTACCTCAGATTTTAACAATGGAAGAGATACACGCTATAAAATATTTGTTTAAACAATGAAATTGGGTTGAATTGCGTTTCAACAATGAATAGTATTGTTGTAAATTATGCCAAAAAATGGGTATTTCACATCTTTCGTGATAAATCTGTTACAATCAGCTCTAAGATATTGTTGGCAAGCAAAAAGCCCGTCTTAGACGGGCACAAATTTTCTAGTCATGAATAATGATTCAGATATTTTACTTACATTAACGAAAGCCCTGACTTCTCCAACCTCTCGGAAATGGTACAGATCCATAGTACCGCTTACATAATTCTGATCTCCAAACATGATAGGCGTTCCATCGAGTCCTGCGAAGCGAATCTTCTTGGCCTGCTCGAAGAGTTTTTCTCGAATCAGCAGTTTATTCTTGGCTGCTGAGCACCAACCTTTTTCCTCCCCACAAAGCTGCTTCTGCAATGTGTCCAGGCCGAAGGCCAGAGTAAAGAGCCCATTCACAGTATTGGGTACAGATCTGTCCTGAATGAATCCCACCTGTTGAAGGTTCTGGTGGGGGCTACTTACGCAGCTACTTCCTCGACAGTTGAAAACCTGAGAAATTTAAGCAGGGAAGACAAGAATTAATTGATGTAACAGGGTTTTGAAAGGTTTCGACTGTTTTTTAAAATTATAAACACTTTAGTAACTATCAAAAGTTCCGAGTTTTTGTCGTGAAGTTTATTGGCCATAATAAAGCATGTTAAAATATAATCTTTTAAAGATGGGAGAGAATATTCTGGAGTGTGGCTCTGTGTTTAGATGACACTGGAAATCAAAGATGTTCGCACAGTTGGTTATAATAGACCCTGATTTCTATTACACTATTCAATAACATATGCCTTGTATATGGGATGGAAACTAGGTATCTAAAGGCATCCTTTAGAGATGTAATTAAATGCATATTAATGGATTATTAATATGCGTGCGTAAACTACGTTTAATATTTCAGCAGAAGGTCGTCCTTTTAGGAACAAACAGTTCAAGAATTTTTTATCCTTAAAGAAATAAGATAGTGATAAGTAGCAAGACTTGCATAATTAATGCTTGCAAAGTAACTGACAAATGATCAGATAATGACAATTTAACAACCGTCAGTGAAAAGTGAAATTGACAATATGAGGTAATCTACGAAGCATATTATTACACCCAGTGAAATAATCCTAAATTATTCCTTTTTGTATTTGAAAATAACACATAAATGGGAAGAAAATTTAATTTTAAACATCTATAATCGTTATTTTGTGCAATAAAATCGATATTTTAAATAAAAGTTTAATTTCATGGGACACTTTCTCCAACCCTGTGATATGTAGAAAACGAAAATTACTCACATCTTCCCAGTATTCTCTGAACCATGGGTTCCTTCTGTTATTCTTCACATCGAGTCTTGTAAAGTAGTCCTTGAAAGAGGGAATTTCACCCGACTGAGTCCTCAGGACCAGGGCGCTGTAGGACTGATCCGGGAACATTTGGAAGGGCTCGATGGCGTCGTAAGCCAGCCACACGAAGTCTCCAAGCCGGGACCGTCCCAAATGTTGAAGGCGCTTCACGGCACTCAACAGGTGGTTGATGTAGTGAGGTGGCAGAAGGAGAATGACGGCCCTGTTTATGTACAAAAGTATTGGATTTTAAGATTTGCTCAAAATGGGATAAATTCACGCAATGACATAGTCACGTGGTAAACATCAGGGCGCATACCATCTAATTACAAAATATCTTACGCAATGTTATGGCATTGCGCCCTTTCCACTTCCAGTGAATTCCAAACCACAGAAGAGTGCTTGTTGTGTGCATCACATGAGCAGGAATTGATCCCATTGTGTCGAAAATATTTTTAGATCCATACAGAGTACCAACACCATTTCAGTACAAATGTAATATGTTTGTGGAATCAGATAATTGAAAATAATTCTTCCTCAGTTAGAAAAACCTTTCTAACTGAGAAGACTTCAATAGCAAAATTTCACGAATATTTCTATTCTATTTAGAATTCTAGCTGTGTATAAAATACTTCTCATTTACCGGAGATAATTTGAAATGCAAAAATTAGCTTTTCAATGAAAAAAAAAATTATTTGTCTAATTTTAATAATTTTTTAAAAAACATTTTTAGTATATTTCATAAAACTAATTTTTTGTTTTAGTTACTGCACACGCGTTGCGACCATATTAAATACATTTTTCTGCCTGCACGTTGCCTCTGCTTTATTAAGAGTAAATTTTTGAAAATAATATAAATACAGTCTAAAACATTCGCATGCTACGATGTTTCGGACTAGAGGTTCGAATCTCCTTTAATTTTTTTTTTCATCATCCACTTTTGATGGCGATCCACAATTTACGAAATCTTGTTCTGCATAAAAATCAACAAGATCTCAAGGTTGAGTAAAAAGTTTTCCGCTGTATATTGTTGTTGTTGCTGCTGTATATTGCACTGTTGGTAGTCTGTCAGCTTTTCAAGTACTCTTTGTAGATAATTCCGCGACAATCCCACCAGATACAGAGAAGAACCTTCTTGTTAGTTAAGGCTCGTCTTGCAACCGATCCTGCTGATTCCTCAGGTGCTGACCACCCTCCTTTACGGCTTGTATTGTTGTAGTACACCCAGTTTTCATCACAGGTCCCAATTATGTCCAGAATTTTCTCTTTCCTTTGATCTCTGAGCAGATCCAAACAGGCCGCTTTTCTCTTGCGCTTGTCTTCAGCAGTCAATTTGTGAGGCACCCAGCGGTTGGACTTAAACGTTACATTTATGCGTTTCAGAGCGTTAACTATTGTTTTTTGGAAAATGTCAAGCTCTAACGCAATAGTTCGTGTTGAAACATTTTTGTCTTGATCCATGATTTGCTTTAACTGCTCACAATCAATTTCAATAGGGCGGCTAGAGCGTGGTTCATCTTCAATGTCGAAATTTCCAGCCTTAAACTTCCGAAACCAAACTTTGACTGTATCATAAGAAACAGTATTGATGCCTAAACTTTCACAAATTTTTTGGTGGCATTCAGTCTCACTGAGTTTGTTACGGAACTCATAGTACATAATCGTTCTGATCTGTTGACGTGATAGCTCCATTTTAAACACAATTTTAACGCACAAGACAATAAATTTTCAACAAACAAATTACACAGTCGCAATGGCGAATCCAGGATTCGGGTTTGGGGGGGCTGAGGTCATAAAAATTTTGTATCGTAGTGACGAATATCAAACCTCATGGCTTATATAAACCAAAACACTTTAACTTTACAGACTTTCCTCTCCTGACAATAAGAATAATAAAGAACACTACAATACTTTCGGTAATTTAATAAAAAATGCTATGAAATAACTAGCCAAAAAATGTTTTCGACCGCGCCAACGCTACAAGTACAAGTGGAATGACTAGAAAAGGAGGAAAATTTTCGAGCCTGTCAAGCCAGAAAGCAATGTTGTAACGATTTTATTACTATCTTTTTTAATGAAAATTAAGAACAAATAGTTGTAGTGATTATAAATTAAATCAAGAATTTCGGTTTAGCTCTGGGGGGGCTGCAGCCCGATAGCCCCTCCCCTGGATTCGCCACTGCACAGTCGTGTAGATCCAATTTTCAGCTTTCGAATGCAAAAACCCGTTTGTGGAAAGGCTAACAACCACAGAAATGACAGCTGTTGGCGCGGAGGTATCTCCCCTTGGCGGAAAACTTTTTTCTCAACCTGATATTTCAATGCGAACTTGCATGAAACCCTCCCTTACCTTGCTCCTGCATTTTGCTTTATCTTCAGTCTGTGGACTACGATGTCCATCGTGGCCGCAATATTTTCCTCCTCTCCCACCTTCTCTTCCAGCGCTATCTGGATGTCGTGCAGTTCGAGCTGGCGTTTCAGCTCTTCGTATCCTTGCGAGCCCAGCAGAGAGTTCTCGGATCCGTCTGTGTACACCACCGAAACGTACTTCCAATGGAAATATCTGAAAAAAGTTTTAAAATCATTCAGAATACAGTAGTCTCCCTACAACGAATTTCTCCCTATAACGAGATTTTTAATCGGAATGTTAAATAACATTCAAAATATTCTCCATATAACGAAGTGGTTGTCTCCCTATAACGAGTTTTTTCAGACCTTTATCTTTTCGATTTTTGTCACTTTTGAAGAAAGTTGCTAATTTTTGTGCAAACAAACCGCACACATGTGCCTGTTTCTGGAACCACTCTCATTGTTCATTCCAGAGATAACACATAACAATAGAATGCTATGTGAAGGGTAATGCAGTTGTGGGGACCTGACTTTCTACAGAGGGAGCAACATTTCTACGGGTCAAGAGTCCAAGAATCGGGGTGGAGTGGGGGTGGAAACAGCAAATGAATGTGACAATACGCATTTTATGTTTATCCGACTAGTACATATTATTCTCTAAATTGGTGAATTGTCTTCACCTTTGAGCATTTTATTTATACAATAAAAATTAGTATAATTTTAACAAATTTATAATAAATATTACTTTATTTTTAATGGAAAGTCATAATTAAATATTTTTGAACTTATCGCACATACTAAAAGGTTTGTAACATTTAGTTAAATAACTGCAAAAATATCTAATCTCCGTATAACGAAATTTTCTCTTTAGCTAATTTTTCAACTGGAACCAAGCGATTTCGTTATAGGGAGATTCCACTGTATTTTAATTATCATATTTCTTAGAATAAAAATTTATTCATTTAATGCAAATCTTAATGTTTATTTTATATTAAAGACTCTCTTAGTAAAAAACAAACCATATATTTCTGTTCTTGGAAAGACATCTCTATCTGAAAATCTGCAAGTTGTATCATCTACAGAATGATAATGACAAGAATTTAATTTCATTTTAAAAGCAAATTTTATCTTAAAGAGTAATTTTAAATATATTTCAAAGGCATCTGGTTTCTATCAGAGCGCACTTATTTGAGCCTGTTAAGTGTTATTCTGTAGTTAGGGTCCATTTGATTTCGATCATTTTTTTAAAATTTAAATTGAAAGTTGCAAAGTATGTTTTTATAAATAAACTGCACTTCACGTAACAGAAAACTTTATCAATACAATAGATTTTTTGCTCTGTACGTAATAAGAAGGATATAGAAAATATCTATATATTCTGATATTCTAATTTACTACATCCCTTACCTATTCAATCAGTGCAGTAAAAAAATTAAAAAAATGTCTCAAATTTAGTTTGTAGAAAGGTGTGTTCGCATCACTACAATGACAGGCGCTGCGAGTAAGAACAGCTCCGCCACCATGTGGTGCAAACTGTGACCATTCAGTCTGAGCTGAGACATAAGCCAGTGATAATGTACTAAAATCATCGAGTCTAACATGTTGTTCAGAATTAATTGAAATCTAAATGTTTTCCTCTTAGAATTGTTCTGTGTTACAGCAAAGGCTGTGTTAATTTAACAAATTTAATAATTTTGAAAGAATCTAATAATTTTGAAGATATGGTATCTTATCAGTATAATAATTAATGAATTCTTATTTTCTTTGTATTCAAACGTATATATCATTACAATCTGTCAATTTATATTATATTAAAAGATGAACACATTCTTATAATTATGATGAGAAAGAGATTCTCTCTCCCGTATTTCAGATGTTAAAACAAATGTAAGCAATAGATAAAAAGTTTGTTAGCTTTGATCTGACATAAGACAAGCAAGGGAATAAAACTACTTATTACATCCGATTCAACCACCAACAAACAACAAATCTTCCAATAATTACCTCAGAACGTTTACGAATGAAGCAATGACGACATCACTGGGCATGTTCATCCTCAGCAAATGCGAGTACTTCTTAGTATCTCCAAACTCAGGGGCCATCACAGATGATGCAACAGTGGTCATTCCAAGAGGCATCGTCAAATCGACCACTGGATGGATTATGTCTTTTGTTCCATCCACCAAGAACCCTGCCACACTTTCTGGAGATGGCAGCGTGTCCTTGTCGCTGAATGTCCCAGTGAGGAAATTGGAGACATCCATGGCTGCCTTCTCCTTGCTGTTGCAGGTATCGAACACGATCAGTCCCAGGTCTATTCCCCTCAGGACGGTGGGATCGGAGTTGATGGTGTCCACCGCCCACAGGAGGGATTCGAAGTTCTGGAAACCCCAGTTGGGTCTCAGCGGGCCACAGGTCAGTGGATTGGCTGTAGGTTCGTGGATTCCCAGGGCAACAGCTATGTATAATCCTTGCGAAGAAGGAATGGTGAAGTGGTTCGTGGATGTGTATTGGCACTTGTAGCAATCTTGAATGCAGACTGATGAGACTGACTCCAGTGGTATTTCACCGGCCGGAGTGTAAGTCACCATATCGGCTAATCGGTTGTATTGCCCGGCGTACGATCCAACCTAAAACAATTTATAAAAGTAATGAATGAGAGAAAGAAGTTCTCCTTAATCAAATTATATTTGCTTTTTATAAGAAGAAACTATATCTGCAGTGTCGATTTTTTTGGTCAATTGCGTTTAATTCGTTTCGTGGAAAATAAAACAACCTTTGTTCACTGCATCAATGAAGCTTTGTTCAATGTCCAATGAGAACTTTATTTTCCAAATGTATTCGTGATTCTCTTTTAAATATAACAATATGAAATGCTGAAAACTGTGTAACAGATGTTAAAGGCCAGGTATGGAGAAGTTTCTAGGTTAACCAAGAATAATGATAAAATTTAAAAATAAGAATTTTTACTCCTGTAAAAAAAAACTGTTACAAAAAAGTAACCATTCTTTCCAACATAACAGCTAATGATGCACAATGGTTCTGACCGACGATCTGATTGGTCTAAAGTCAAAATATTATTTTCTCAAAGTAGGTTTTACTCAGGTTTTCAGTAGTAATATTACTCAAAACGGCTGTGTAACCGTTAATTATTATTTTGTTTTAAAGCCTTAATACTCCTTGCACGTCAGCAGATAACATCATAAACTTCTATGCATGATTTTTTTTATTAATTAGTTTGCTTAACCAGTTTTTATTAACATCACGCGTAAAACATTTTTTCGGTAAATTTTGGCGAAATGAAGTACTATTTATGTGCATGGGCTTAACATTTTCATTATTTGAATTTTGTTTGATAAATTATGGTAAGATTCAGAGTAAGAAAAAGTTATTCTCTCATCAATTAAAATTTCACCAACAGCAGAGTCTCCAAAATTTCTCTGCATAGCTATATTCAAAGTTCAATGTATTATGCATGAGCATTTTTTAAAATTCACCTCACACAGTACTTTTCAAACTACTAATCTCTACATCTTTGAAAATTATTTCAATTTTTGATACTTATCTACCAACTGCAGATGGGCTACGTTTCCTTGAAAATTACAAAGTGCAAAAGTTTTACAGATACCAAACAAATTGTCATTTGTAAACTTTTGAATTCACTAAATATTTAACAACTAATGGGAAAGACTATATTTTTTAGAAGAGTTTTAAGGAAGGTTACATGCAAGAAAAATTTTAAACGCTGTTCAAATATATACGTAGCTGATATCAGAATCACGCGTTACACAGCAAACTCTTTTGAAGAAAGGAAGAATGAAGAGAAAGCAATGGACATTTGTTCACTTGATCTTTTGTTCACTCACGCGCCATTTGTTGGTGATTGATAGAAAGATACTGAATTGCTCGATAGGATTGAAGGATATGGTGGAATTTGACATTAAGTCATCGACCCGGAAAAAACAGGAAAAGTTGTGAAAAATAAATTATAAGGCATTTAAATTATTTCAGAGGTCGATGCAGATCGGCAGCAGCAATAAAATATAGCCGCAATTGTTTTGATACCACATGCAGCTGATTTAAAAGGATTTTTTTACTGAATGCTCGAAGATCACTAATACCGACAGATACCAACTTAGTGCACTAAAAGAAAGAAAAAATGCAATGATAGAAAAAAGGCAATTAATTTATGCAAAATTAACAGAAATATCCGTGCTTATCATTGGCTTTCAACGCAACAAGCAATGCCTGAAGGCTGAGATCAATTGATTCTGTAATTCTAACACGATAATTTAGACATTTCCATTATTTCCACACAAAAAAATCTGCAACTTTATAGTGATTCTATTTATTAAAAGGTTATTAAATCTTCGATTTTTGTTGATGAATTCGGTAAGATTTCATACAATTTTATTAAATTCGCTTTCATTTTTCACTCAATAACAGGCACTAATCAATGCGTATTCCTATCAAAATTAGATATTGTTACAAAGCTATAAAGTTGTTTCCCTGAGATGCTAATCTTGGCGACAAATTTGGCCACCTTGGCGACAAATTTGGTGACCATTTTAGCGACTTGGCGGCAAAGCTGGCGACTTTGGTGACAGAAGGAATTTTCTAGAAGGACCTCGAACTTTCAACCTATTTCTACTGGTTTCATGAACTTTCTAGATATTACGTCACTTCCTACGTAATGAAGTCGCTTCCTGTTGAAAGGTATAAAAGCAAGCTCTAAAGCCAAGAAGAGTCAGTTGGAATTTGATCAGCAAGCAAGCTGGTGAACTAACAAGAAACCTTTGAGCGCTGTGTTGAGATTTATTGGTAGTCTCTGTTGTGAATTTTTACTAGTGCTGTGTTAATACTTGTGCTACGTTTCTTTGCTTGGAATATTTGTAAAGTAAAGAGCTTTATTTTTTTAATCCTGCTTATTGGATTGCATTCACGTACACCCACAAGACAATTTCGTTACAATATTTTAAAAAGATTACGACACACAATCTGTAATCTAAAAAGAAACTGAAATAATTTCAAGTTAATAAAAAGAAAATAAAAACTGAAGAAATAAATTCAAGGAGATGTTTTCAACCATTTTCAAAATTTCTAAATATTTTGCGATGCTACTGCAATAAAATCAATGCGTGAGCTCCGAATCTCACCTTGAGGTAATTGACAGTCTTCCCGTTGACTTTCCTGTAGTTGTAGACTTCAATGGTGGTGTCACCGACGCCATTATCTTTGAAATGGAACGTCTGTCCGGGATGGTCGAGTCTTGGAGACAGGCCGGACGAAATGTGATGGCTCAAGAGGTGTTGCAACTGGGGATGCTGGGCCATGGCAGGACACAGGCCATTGTCAAGCTAACGAGGAAAATAAAAGAAATATTCATAATGAATTACAATTTAATCAATGTTTATCTTTGAAAATAAAACAAGAAGTTTAATTTTGGAGAAATCCGTATGTAAATATCTCGTGGAAATTCTATAGTTTGTTATTAAGAAGCCATAAAAGTAAGGTTTTCAAAGGATCTAAACTATGGTCAAGTGCACCATGTTAGTTTCGTTTAGAAATCTGTTGCTTGTTTTTGAGAAGGGAAAGGTTCGTTACGTCTCAGTGAAGTGCAAGAAACGTTCAATTAGATGTTTTAAGATATTCGTTGTGCCGTTTACTTCGTAAATGTGCTGTCACTTGATTTGTTGCTATTTGATTCCCAGATAAACAAATGGAGGTGAAGATGATGGTTAGGTGGAATTCCAGAAAATTTGATGCTTTGAAATTCCTAGCTTTAGAACAAGATTTTTTGCAGCTTAGAAATGATCTTGAATGAAAACAACACGCGCGGATGGAAATGATCTTGAATGAAAACAACACGCGAGGATGGAAATGATCTTGAATGAAAACAACACGGATGGAAATGATCTTGAATGAAAACAACACGGATGGAAATGATCTTGAATGAAAACAACACGGATGGAAATTCAGATGGGGATTGATATTTTCATATGCCTTAAGGTTGGATAGAGCTACAGCTTTCTGTTTCTCCCAGGGTGAATAGAGCAGGGAATGATATAAATTTTTTATTGCATAGCACTCAACTAAGTGAATTAAAACTACAGTAGAGCCTCGATATCCGGGCCTTTATCAACCGAGATGTCTGTTAAATGAGCCGGCACTAGAAAACCGAACTGTGTTTTTCAGTTTTTAATTAACTCAACAATTTTTTTTAGAACAGAGTGTCCAAGTTGGCATTAGATCCGATTTTAGGGGATTTTCACGATGCGAATGTATGTAGAAGGTCGTTACAGGGTGTGATCTTTTATAACTCAAGAAGTTATACAGAGAAAATAAAAACATAGTTCCATTCTAAAGCACTTCACTAAGGTAATTCCATGCATTTTCTTGAAATAGTGGCGCTATAAACGTGTAGAAAGGTTTTTTGCTGGTGAAATATTCTTTTGAGAATACCCTTAAAGAATCTTTGGGAAAATGCAACAGAAACAGCTAAAATCATTAACATTCACATTTTGTCAAAACTAATTAATGTTTCAAAACATGCGTACAAGAAGTTTGATAACCAATAAAAGAGTTTTAAAATATTAATACGCGATCGAACTTGCAAACTTATTTTTATCTTAAAACCTTGTCGAGAGAAAAAAAACCGTTGATTTAAAATTCTGTCTCTATTTACCTAGTTTTCGATTATCCGAGCTCGGATAATAGACGTTCCACTGCATACGGAAAGTCAAACAATATCTCATTTCACCTGGATTTTTATATTTAACTGGGTTGCCTGTGCATCCTAAAACCTTTGTACAATCGTATTTTTAGAGTTCTGAAAACAATTTAGTCATTTATTGACGTTATAATATACTGCACACAAATTAGTAGAATCCGTTAACATATCGTGGTCTATGGAGTCCTAATTGAATCAATATTCCCAAAAGAGAAGGTTCCTCTAGTTAGATAAAAGAAAAAGCAAATAATTAAAAGATGAAATCGAAGGTGTTTTTTTAGTTATATTAATGTCTTGAAGCAAAGCGAGGGCCATTTTGGGACGGACCTAGTGATTTTGAACCGCAGTCAGATGACGAGGACGACGCCTGAGCTGGACCTCTTCTCAATTTTGAAATTAATTTTACTACATCTTTTACTTGCCTATTACGAAAAAAATGTGAAGCGAGACAGGATTGAGTTTACACTTTAATATTTCTTATTATCTCTATTATATATAGAGAGTTTGAAATATTTAGAGTATATGATGGGTGGACATGACAAAAAAAATTTGGATTCGGGCTGGGCTACAAGAGTCATATCCATGATGAGCTCTATTATAAATTTACTTATATTATTTCAATGTTTACCTGTTTGCTAATTTAAAAGTAGTTTTTTAGATTAATTTTTAGCTACTAATTATGACTAAAAAATGTAATAAAAGTAAAATCCAAGCTAAAAGTGCCGTTTTGAAAGAAACAAAGATATCACCAAGGCTGTGAATGAACAAAAAGAGAACTACCTGACAAAATTCATTTCTGAGCGATGCGATGCCGGCTGCGACGGCTACAATCGCTTGTATGGTGTTGGTGGTCGATTGCAGAGCTCTGTATTCCACCACGGGATCGTTCGAGCTTCTGTTGACGTTCATCATCTGCGCGTCCATCTGCTTTTGGTGCCACAGCTCGTCAAGCCACGGGTTGCGAGGGCTGGAACCCGGATAGAGGCGCTGGAAATGCGCCGAAAATTCGGACACTTCACCTGAAAGAAAGCAAACGTCAAACTTGTGATTCAGATCTTAGTTTTTGAAATTATACAAACATAAAGGAGTCGATTTACGTGATGCAAATGAAATGTGGCTCGCCAATTTAACTTTGAAATCCACTGCTTTTAATTTTCATTAAGTAATTACGAGCTATCACAATAATTAGCCACCAGACAACTGGTAAAAATGTGTTGATGAACAGTTCTGAAGACAATAATTGACTCGGAGCGATAGTTATCATTTCAGGTAGATTCCAACCTACCTGTTTCTTGCTTAAAAACGACTGACCCCAGGGCCTCTTTCTCTAGTCCACGGAAAATGTCCAACTTCTCGCCCCATTCGCCCAATCCAACGAGGACCAGGTCACCGGACTCCACTGCAGATGCTTCCAGGAACTTTCCCAGACTGATGAGAATCCTCTTCGTGGTATCTTCGCTGGTCAGCAGGACGACCACGCTGGAACCCTGAGACTTAGCTTCGATCACATGCTGCATCGTTCTGTCCACCTGCGAAGTGGCACCGTCCTGTTAAGAAGGAAATGCGACTTAAATTTTATTATTAAGTTTCTATTTTCGAAGCATGCAAAATTTAGTTGATCCTTTCGTCCTTAATGTCAGTATACGTCATATCGGGTATCAGAATGAAAATGTGGGGATTCGTGGATCAGAAAGGAATTAAAGAACTAATCTCTGCAGAAATTAAAAATACTTCTGGTACCATTTCACTAGCTTTTTGGCCCCGTCTAACTTAAAACGTTATGAAGTTAGACTACTCATTCTTTCTATGGGAAAGCCTACAGAAATACGAAATACACCATATACACGAGAAAAAAGTTCGTGAAAAGCATAGGACTCATTTATAAAGAATGTTACAAAGCCCTCAGCATAGGTTGTTGTTTCTTATTGCATTATTTAACCCTTTGTCCTCCAAAAAGTAATTAGATGCCTATAGTACTTTGCATTTCGCATTCGCAGATTAAACTCCTCAAAAGACTACGCAATTACTTTAATTAGCAACAAAAACAAGTAGTAACGATCTCGGTAAAATCCTATCTAAGTTGTTTGAATAAAAAATTGTATCATCTGCGTTTGGAGAGTAAAGTATGCATGTAACTCAATACCACCTTAGTGGAGCCAACAGAACGCTCAAGGTTAAAATAAACTTAGAGACATTTAATTTCATAAATCTAGAGTCATAATATAACAATAATTTTACATGAATTAATTCTGTTTCCTAGCTTTTGATGGTATACCAATATGGATACATTAAAATTCTTTCTCAATTCTTCAGCCTGAAGTTTGGTTCCCGAAATTAAATCTTCGTGGACGTTAGTGGATAGGCCTTTACCTTTCGCGAATACCATGATCTCGGGAAGCAAAAGATATAAAACCGACTCCCACTTCTTGTTATTCAAAATGATAAATCTATCAGTGCGATATTTTGGTTCACTGCCTTGTGATTTTTCAGCATAGAATCTCATTTTAGTTAATGCCACGAAGTTACCACCGCCCTTGAAATACACAGGAACGTAACTCAAACCGAAGTCACCTATTGGGTAATAAGCGTCCCGCTTCGATAGTTATCACTACACTCGCTTTAAATTTCCATATCCTTTCGAAACTAACCTGAAACCGCTCTTATGTAAAAATCCTGCAAATGCCTCAGACAGGCTAACACCTAGTTTATTTATATTAACGTCCCGTTCTGAGATGCCATTAGGGCTATTTTTGAATTGTGGTCAGATGTCGAGGACGACACCTGGGCTGGGACCCCTTCTCCAAGCTTCCACACCACACCAGCGGAAGGACATTTAGCCCCCTACGCATGATGTAACATGCAACAGGCCCACATACACGGCGGATCTTCAGTGGAATCGGATTTCGAACCTGGAACCCTCCATCCCGGAACCTGAGACCTTACCACTAGGCCACCGCGGCCCCCACACGGCCCAAAGCGTCATTATTGGGTTATGAATATATAAAACCTTTATATCATGCATTTCAGGGCTGCTATATAATTGTATTTTCCGAAGTAAACTAAAACTGCCACATATTAGCCAAAACCATGACAAACCATATTTTGAAGTTCGAACTGATGTCCAACGCAAACCCCTCTCTGCTTGGCTGCACTGAGAAAGGCTTGCAGTCCCAGTGTAGATGCTGGTGTATCTTCGTGGACGACCGTGACAAACCTCCAGCCAATGTTGTCGAACACATCCATAGCAGCCAAGATGCGGGATTCGATGGGAGCGGCAACTTGAAACAGGTGGTGGTCCAGCCCCAGTCTGGCGTCGGAGCCCAGGTAGGGAGTCATGTCCAGAGAGGACACGATGCTGATGTTGATAGGCCTGTTGAAAAAATCGCGATTTATTGAAAGGAAGTTAATGCGTGAAAATTTCAATAAGATGCTTATAATATCTGTCTGACTGACACCACAGCACACCCCCGGACTCAAAGCCAGGGCGGCTCCCTAACGGTTAGGTGGAAACTTTATTCAAAAGTACAAAGCAAAAGAAACTTGTATATTTTAACATTCATATTATACAATTTTGACATAAAAAATACAAAGGAAAAATATATACATAAAATTTTAAACACAAATAGAAAAACCTTGGTCCAAATTGTATAGTCGATGCAAGAGTTTTTTTAAGAGACAATTCAATGATATTGAACATTCCGATACAAATAAAAATACGCATGTATATACATAAGTTTAACATTCCTATAGAATTTATGCTGGAAAATATTTTGTGGAGACATACAAATTAAGTGAAAAGAATGTTTTTTCTAATCTAATTAATCTTGGCTTTATAAGTTGAGCAATCGTGATCAAACACAGATTGATATGTAGGATACTGAATATGGAACTTGACTTTAATGTCAAGTTCCATACTCAGTATAATATCTGTCTGAATACAAAAAGAATAAAAAAAAACACTAGATTTTGTAAAAAGAAGAGGAAGTAACAGGAGCCAAGATAACGCTAAAGAAATTTCAGAATATGTCTTTCTATAAAACTCTTTTCGATTAACGTTCAGTAAAGACAACGAAGAAAACATTTTGCATACATTGATGCACAAACTTTTGGTGCAAACTGCTTTAATAAAGATATTTGTCTGGAAAATAATGTTTTATGTGTGTTATTACATTTTATGTTTGGCATAAGTCCCTTGTTTCACATAACAAAGAATTTTTAGGGAATTTAACGGGTGTTTGATTTGCAAGGGAGTTAGTTATCTGTACTACAATCATGCTCTACTAACAGCTGATTTAATTTACAAACTTAAACATGTATTGTCTGAATAAAGTCACTATAGCAATTATATGACTATTTTCGAGTAGCAGCTCAAGCGCATGTTTTTTAAATCAATGAAAGATCTTTTGTATAAATCAATGAGATATCTTTTGTATGAAAATGTATTATGATTAGATCTGTAGAATTCTGTGATCCAAATTTCTAAAGGTAGAGGAGATATTTTCTTTACGCAATTCTCGTTCTCCCTTTTACGAGCATCTACGTCCCTTATGCTTATCCGAGATTAGCTTCATTTTAGAGCCAATGCCATGGAAACGAAACAATGAGAGCAAACGAAATGATGTTGCCAAAGGTGGCTCATTTAAATAAACGGTACTTGCGTATTAACGCCACCGAAGCTACAGATTTGGCGGTTTTTAAGTGCCGCCAAATTTGGCGGTTTTTGTACTTGCGTATTAACGCCAATTTGGCGGTTTTTAAGTGGCGCCAATTTGGCGGTTTTTGCAATCAAGATTGCTCTTTATTGGCGCATTACCGCCAATCTGTAGCCTCGGTGGCGTTAATACGTAAGTACCAAATAAACCTATTCATCTCTGGGAATATATTTACCTCAGAACAGCACTTGCTGCCAGAGTCTCTTCTGCCGAAGCCGACGACACAATAGCCAACCCAGAAGCCAAGTCCAAATGGGAATTCGTGACGTAAGTCGCCAACTTCTGCGTAGCCAGCACCGACGACGAGCAAGTGTCGATCGCCACCAGGCCAAGTGTCGCTCCACCCAGGGACGTCCTGTCCTCGTTGATTTTGTCCACTGTCCACAAGGCTGCTTCCAGATTCTGCACGGCCTCCGGATTGATGACGGGTCCACATTCGAGGGGGGACAGGCCCGCTTCGTGGATAGGCAGCAGCAAGGGGATGACAATGTCTGCTTGCCTCATGTCTAGAGCTAAGGATTCAGAGCTGTCCAAGTCTTGAAGCCTGTCATCTAGTCGGGATTGCCGTGGTCTGAAAGTAAACATTAGAAAGATAAGATAGTTGAGTATAGTCCGACCACGGATTCCGAGACTACCACTTTTGGACGATTTTGCACCGGAAATTGGTGTCAGGCAATGTGTCATATGAGCGCATTTCCGGAGTTCTTTGTTAGATCACGCTCAGTAAAATGTAAACATCACCCTCCCATTCTTCACATTCCCCCCATTTTAATGAAAATAACTCCGCCCAGAGCATGCGCAAAAGCGCGGAAGGTTTCCGAATCCGTTGCTATACAATATATTTATGTTGAATCTGATGAAATGTCACTTGGCTCTTAATGTTATTCTATGACAAAGTTTCACAAACCAGAGGTCTGGACGCAATTTAGAGTCGCATACGGGAATTTGAGGGTTGCTAAAGCTTTGGTTGAGAAGGGTTTTTTCAGATCCTCAGATATGATTACTAAATTATTATATATACACAAATGGAATCACCGTGATTAATATCTTATTAAATAATTTACAAATTAATACAATTTATAATTTTACAAATTACTGAACCCTTTTCTTTCTTGACTTTCTCAGAGATTTCTCTTTCTCCTTGGATTTTTCTGTGATTTTTTCTTATAATTTGGGTTATAATTTCTCTGCGAAAGTTTTTTTTCTGTAAAAGATAAATATGAATTTTCAAGAAATGAGATTAGATTCGGAAAACTCTTCATTTGATTTAGGCTATGTGTAATTATAGATAAGGTGATAGCCAAATTTCTTGAAATACCAGTTGATATTTTCGAAATAAATTAAGGTTTATGTGAAGATATACGAAAGGAATGAAATCCATGGAACGTCGATAAGAAAACATGATTTCGCTGAGCAAGAATTTAATGAAGTAGAATAGTTTTTGACACGTCGTTTAGGAATATTTCTTGTTTCTTCCGTTAAATAAAGTAAATAGCCATCTTTATTACAGCTGAAATTTAGTTTAGAAATGGTTTAAAATGAAATATTACGTAGGGAAGTACCTCTTTTTTAATTTTTGTGGATACTTGTAAAATATTCTTATAAAAAGTATTTTGATATTATAAATTAAAGAAAATTTCCCATTATTCTTTTAATATAAAATTTTGATGAAATGTAAACAAATAAGCCTAAGCAGATTTCATCTAACCAGTTAACACACAGCGTTCTATTTATAGGACAGTTACATTTCACTGCCGTGGCTAAATCGAATGTCTTCCAAAATTTGTTTTTGTCTAACAAGTCAATACCCAAACTCCTAGACAATTTTAAACTGGAAGATATCACCAGTTACCCAGATTTTGAAGTCAAAGTGTCGTCATTTTGAAATTTGTCTTTTCTTTTGATTTATTTCGAGGAAATGCAAGGAATTCGAAAATAATCTTTATCTTTTAGTATTTTACTATACAGAGTATCCGAAATGTATCTTTACACTTTTAAAACAGAATTAAAAATAAACCAACAATGATAAGCACTTACAATTTTTTATGTTCCATAAAGAAAATATGTTTTTTTTAATGAAGTGTAAACTAGATGGCGCTACGTCAATGTTTTGAAACATTCTCGTTTCAAAATGGCTTCACCCCAAGAGCAAGAACAAGTTGTAGCGTGGTTTATCGAATTGCAATCTGCAACACAGGTACAGCGTAAATTTCGGACTACCTACAATCGAAGTCCACCTTCAAGACCCATAACTTATGAATGCATGAAAGATTTATGACGACAGGTAGCGTATTGCCAAAACCAAAATCTGGCCACCCTAGCAGAAGCTTCGATGACATTAAACGAATTCAATAAAAAAGAAATCTTGTAACATATATCTATTCAACAAGTTTTTAAAATTATTTTCAACTGGTTTTTAGACAGCTTTTCTAAAAAAATATATAAAAGTCCCCCTAAAGTGTTTTTTCGAAATGTAACCTTATTTCACAATTATCTTAATCTTGATGTATTTAACTTAATTTAAAAAAAATATTTATTGAAATTTTTTCTTTAAATTAAGTATTAAGGTGTTAATGAGTTAAGCAGATTTCAGAAAAATCGAGGTGACAACAAATGTTCATTAAGAGAAAAAAGATAATTTTTCATTATGGTACTGTGGTCATCATTCGGTTTGCAAAGTAACTACTGTGGTCATCATACAGTTTGCAAAGTAACTACTGTGGTCATCATTCAGTTTGCAAAGTAACTACTGTGGTCATCATTCAGGTTTGAAAAGTAACTACTGTGGTCATAATTCAGTTTGCAAAGTAACCAATAACGAATACTAACCTCACACATCCACGACAGCCTGCAGACGAACAAGTGGAAGGGATAGTCGTAAAATCGTCATCAATCAACCTGGATCCCAGCGGTTCGTATACAAAGACCTAAAGGTGTAAATGAGAAGAAAATATTTAGGTTCTTCGTTTCTCAAATCACATTAGCATTTGTTGGCCATGATTAAGAAATCGATAATAAGTAGATGTAAAAGATATACAAAGGGTAGTAGTTACAATAAGATATATCCCAGAGAAATGTTTTCACAAATTAAAAAGAAAAGAAAATGAAGTTAATATACCGTGTGGTTAGAATTAAAGACTCACTATTCAGAACATTGTAGAGAGAATAATTAGGAATCGTAAAAGCCCGATGGGGTCATTCCATGTATAAAGGTTCTGAAAATGAAACGACATGGCAAGACAGAAGAATAGCCACTAGTACCGACATACTGCAGACACCATTATATAAAAATTTAGTCATAATCGTCATTAATATTTAGAGCAAATTGTAAGTGGTGTAGGATTACAATACTTACACATTCGTTCAATCATATGCGTGTTTGACAAATAGTCGAACATTCATATGACAATTTAATTAACGCATGTAAGATAAAATGTTCTAAGGGAGGAAGTGGGCGTTTTTTGGAGAAAATATTTAATTTCTTCTTGATTATTCTTTCTTCATTCATTTCTTTTTGTTATATATCATTCATTTTTCCATGAAATGAAATGCACACATGCAAGATTTCGAGTGCGTGCGCGTTATTATAATGTTTCGGGAAGATTTTTTCTCTCTAGTCGATCGGAGCATGAATAGCTGAAAAACTTTGACCAGTGGATTTTTTTCCCAGTTAGTTAATTGACCTTCCTTAGAAGAAACATCTCCGACTAATAAAAATAGCTGGTATTAATAAGCTTAAAAATTTAAATTACGACTAGTAACAAATCGCTTATTTGCTGGCTAATTCACTCAAGATAGGTTTTTAAGATTTCTAGGTGGCATTTCATGGAGATATCTGTGTACATTAATATACATCTGTTAACTCTTTCAAGTTCAGTATATTTGGATGAAAACAGACCTTACAAGTTCATGGTTCCATGTACAAGACATAAGATAATAGTGGTATAAAAAAGCATACCCAGAAATAATTGATGGCCCGTATAATACTTAACGTAGATTAGATGGCGTATAGATAGATATGTATACAAGTAGATGGCGTGCATTAATTTACACAGTACGTATCACTAGACTTGGAAGAGTGGAAAAAGAATGAAATTTATTTCTCATCTTCTGTAAGAATTTCAGGATGGAACTCTTACAGAAGTTTTTAAACTGGTTTCTAGCTGAAGAAAAAAAACCCGAATCCGATTTTTCCTGAGAAACAATTGTTTTCAACAGCTGTGAAACAATCAATGCTTATAGCGACGAGTACAAAAAAAAAACTGAACAGAAAGTTTATCAGGTTCATATAATTAAATACCTACCTGTTTGAAGTAAACTCCTCTGCTTTCTTCAAACAAATAGTGCGTCAGCGACAGCTTGCTGCCTTCCAGCTTCCTGTCCTCCGCTTGCCTGGGGTACCTTCTGGACGAAGAGTCCTCCTCCTCGTCGCTGGACCTCCCCACCAAGAACTCGACGGGTTCCAGGAACTGCGCCACAAACTCCTTCCGCACCATAGCTCTGAGCTCTGGGCAGACCCCTGGCCTGCTCCCGCACTTGGACTCCCAGGCCTTGTGGAAGGCCGTCGCCAGGGTGAAGACGGAGGTCAGAGCAGGGACAGCGCGAGATGTCCGAAGGAGTATGTCCAGCGGCGATTCGTTGAGGACTCGGTCACTGCATGATGGCAGTTTCATGTACATTGGATCGACGACTCCTGGAATCTGTAGAAAAACAATGGAAAGGAAAGATTTTATTTTGTTCTTAGATCGTAACACCGTTGCTATTTTGAAAATTATAAAAGTTGTGGATCTTCATAGTTTGATGTGAATTGTGGCCTGAATTAAGGAATAATTAATGTGAATAAGTAGACCCACGGGCAGTCGAAATGGGCCACAATTCTTCTATTGTAGTTACATAAAGGAGGGGGATTTACCATTTACTCTGTTGGAACCCCTGTTTAAAAAAAGTACATTTTGAAATTTCATTGTCTCGCAGACTTAAGGCTAAATGAAATCGAAGTGTTACCTTGCATCCTTTATCAGCCATGAAATACTCCAGAAACCACCTGTCCTCTGGGTTGGAGAAGGAGGCTGTTTGAACAAGACTCGACCAGTATTCTTCGAACTGCTGGACTCTGTCAGGATACGGCGCTATGGAGTAGACTCGAGTGTCTCGGACCAAATGGCTACCTAAAGATGACATCTGAGATGGTGGTGGTATCCAGGAAAACAGCCACTGGATTTTCTTTGATGTTTCGGGGAACTCGGCCATGACCTAATCGTAGAAAGAAAACACAGATATCATTGTCTGGATACATTTCATAAAATTTGTAGATTCATACACTTCATCTTTTTATCTAATCTATCGCAGTAATTTAAAGCTTTATTTCTAATCCATTCATTTTTCGGCGACTTACTACTACTACGTCTTAACAGAATTTCTGTGTCCCTCCAACGAAAACCACTAAAAATGATCTTTCCTAATTTCGCAAGTGTATAGAATCAGTATAATAAGAGGCGTTCACTCTTCCTGCATCTTTGTCTATCGTTCTCACAAAATGACATTTGTAGAATGAGTGTACAGTTTTGATTGGTTGGTTGTTTGTTTGAGGGTTTTTGGCGCAAGGGCCAGTATTTGGCCATGCTGCGCCAAACAAGTACAGTTTTGAACAAGAATCGTCATTATTTGAAAATAGTAGGGATACTAAGAAGAAAGGATGCACCGAATTGAAATCTGTGTATGCTCATTAGGTTGAGAATCAGGAGGATGTGCCTCACAAGCGCTTGCATCCTCCAAGATGTCCTTTTTTCACATGGCCAAGAAGTATTCGAAGGAATTTAACACTAAATGTACTTCTTTTGCAAACTGCAACATCGTCCTTATAATTTACATGATTTAAAAAATCATATTTATATAAATATGATGATAACATGGCCATTAAAAGAGCATACATCACACAAAATTGTAAATAACTTACATCAGTTAAGGATTATAGCTATACAGGGTGTCCACACTTATTGTGGTCCAGTAGCTAATTTCTAAACCGTTAGAGATAAACATATATTTGCAATTGAAAAAATGTTTTAAATGAAGGGAAGAATTATATTTTATGTTTTTTGAGTCACTAAATATATTTCTGAAAAATTTACGAATTCTAAGTTTTATATGGTCCCCCAGAACAATCAATCATATTTAGTAAAATATTCTTCACGCACTAAGATTTTAAACAAAAGAAAGTTCCACTCTTCTGCGACTAAAACTAACAGAGATATGGAACTTTGAACTTCATAATTTTAAACCAATCAGCGGCCTCGTCGAGCAAATATTGCACATTGATTGGTGGATCATCTTCTAAGAGGCTATTGAAATGATGTAAAGTGGTCAAGTCAGAGATATTCAATCTCAATAAACTTGGTCAGTTTTAGTCGCAGAAAAGTGGAACTTTTTTTTTGTATAAAATGTGTGTGAAGAATATTTTACTAAATATGACTGATAGGACCGGGGGACCATATAAAAAATTAGAATTCATAACTCTTTCAGAAATATATTTATGGACTTAAAAATCATAAAATATAATTCTTCCCTTCATTTAAGGCATTTTTCCAAATGGAACTATATGTCTCTATTGGACCACGATAAGTGTGGACATCCTGTATAATTATTTGTAAGAGAAAAATATAATTCTTCAACTACTATAGCACTATAGCAACAAGACACTACAGATAAAAATCCATTCAAAACCCGTAAGTAAGGTGTCCCTCCTTGACATTCTTGTATTCTTATTCTGCCTAGCATGTTATTCAACCAAACGTTCTCAATTGGTATCAATAAAAATATCCTAAAAGAATAGAAAATTATCTTCTCCATAGAAGTTGTTCTCAGTAATTCTTTTAACGGAGCACTTTTTAAGTTTGCCATTGACATTGCCACGAAGAAAACGATTTAGCGCAACATGGCAATACCTAGCCCTTGAGCTATGAAGTCCTAACACTCACACCAAAGAAAGGAATATTTACGCCATCTTGAAATTCGAAAAATTATCTATAGAATGACACCACTATGATTACCATGTTATTTACCTGTGATTTCCCCAATTTTTTTAATTATTTTTAATTACAACTACAATAATTTGCACATAAATGCATGTATTTGCATTTTTCACTGGATAGAATGTCAAAGCACAGGAGAATAATCGCAAAAAATAAAAATGAATTCTATTAATTTCCTTGGACCTAAATGGCAAGACTCAGGCAAATAAACACAGTGAATAAACAAGAAAATAATATTTTCTTTTAATTCGAACGGCGATACAGATGCTAAAAATATTTTCTTAAGTATGATCTTTTCTCATTAGATGAATATCACAGGGAGGAAAATCACGTATGTCTTTGAACAAAATACGTCTTACCATTAGCAAAGTGATCCAAAACTTGATAAAGATATGCACTTTTGGTAAAAAGGACAATACCAAATTCCAAAATTCGTATTTTTGGACTGGGGGTGGTATAAATGAAGAAATTCATCGAATTTTTTGACAGCTATAAAACTTTTTCTACGTATATTTCCCAATAGAACAGGCGAATAGATATAACACATACATACCTGTAAAAATCTTGCCACTGTTCCATCATTTTTCGTAATTACAATAATGGCAGACTCTTCAGCCAAACTTGCAGTCGCCGTTCTGAAGATTTTGCGATAATGTCGCAAGTCTCGATGGTTTAGCTTCGATCCTTTGTCCATTTTTGGTAAAGAGAGTATCGAATTAATGCACGTGGCGCCCCCAACGGCGGCCGCTTGAGTCAGTAGCTTTGTGACGCTGATGCTGTACTCGTCGTCTTCATGAATTAGCGTTACACTCGTCCAATGAAGGTCTTTCGTAGCTATGTGAAGGACCTGAAAGTGAAAACTAAAGTTATTTAAAACGTTATTTATGAAAACAGAAATTCTATCTACTTTTGGTGTGGAGAAACTTTTATTAATAATATGATAACAGATTGTTCAGTTTAGTTTATTTATACAGCAGTCGCCGCTTGTAGTGATCACGGATGTATCGATCAATCGGTTGAACCGATCAAAGCAACGTGGAACGGATCTCCTGTGTCCGAATACATAGAAAATCCGCCTGTACTAGTGATCATCAATCCACTTGTCCACTTGTAGTGATCGGTTTCGATGAGATGATGTGCAAAACATGAAGGCGATGACGATGAAGAGAGGCAAGAACAGAAACCACCATTAGCCCAAAAAACTTTATAAGCCTTTTATATTTTAAGAAGATCAGACCAATACCGTGCCGAATCCTTTCATAAGCGTAATTCATACGAACGATTTATCCAACAAATGGTTGATTAAAAACGGGTTACTTTCGATCACTTTTTAATAGAGCTTAAAAAAATTAATGATGATTTTTTTTCTCAATTCTGTATATTTTATCTATTTACTTTTTCTAATTAAAACTACTGAGTACATATAAATAATACTGTATGGTCTGTTTCTCAACCTTAAATATTAATAGATTTGTATTATTTTTGAGGTATTTTGGATGTATTAACCCTCTGATTCCTAAGACCATTAGAATAGAAGTACCTCAAAATACGGGAACGCCCGAGTTCCTCTTTCAAAGGTAAGGGAAATTCACTCCCCCCTCAAAAAACCACAATGACAGCTGGCACTGTCCGAATTCTAAGACTCCCCCCTTTTTCCCTAACCCATCTGGAGGAGCCACGCCAAGGAAGAAAGCTTACGCCGCGGGTATGAAATCAATCACACTTACGAAAGGGGGTGGAAATTTTGCAGTGATATTCGGACGGCCGCCGTCTTTTGCTTGAAGGGACGTTTCGAACCTTCCTGTATCGATAGAGTTAATGATCATTCGAATGTAGTTATCGCTTTGGCTTTGACCCAAAGTGATCACTACAGGCTGTATCACCATCCCGTTTTGAAGCAACACTAGGGCAATTTTGGCATAGATATAATAATTTTAAACCTAGATAAGATTAGAAGGACAACACCTAAAGCAGCACCCCTATCTTTCACGCTACACCAGGGGTGGCACTTGACCCTTTTCAATAGATTTAATACACATCAAGTTCAGATACAAGGCGTTTCTTCGATGGAATTCGTTGTTTACCCGAAACTCTTCAGTTCCGAAACCATGACCTTACCAACAGACCACCACGGTATGTGATAATAGATGGGGAATCGAACGGGGATTTATGAAAAATACAGCACTCGTAATTTGCCTTAGCAGTTGAGAGATCATATTTTATAATATTAATGTAGGGTGATTATAAAAAAAAACTTTGTCGATATATGACCCCCTAGAGAGCACACCATACAAGGGAACGGAATGAAATTTTGAATACAGGTATTATGTTTTATGCGCACAAGAATAATGTGCAAAACAATAGTCCAGCCTCACAGTTACGGTTACAGTGAAAAAATCTCGAAATTTTCAAATGGCAAATGGAAACAACCAATAAAAGACAGAGAAGCAGTGATAAAGCACTACTTTCTTCCCTTTTCTGTCTATGCCTAGCGCCGCCATTTTTCGCTCTAAAAATACCGTTCCAACTCCATTTTAGATTTTTTACTGTGAGGATCACGTTTCCGTGAAAAATGTGGGTGTTGGCATTTGAAAATTTTCAACTTTTTTCACTGCAACCGTAACTGTGAGAGCTGGACTATTGTTTTGTACATTATTCTTGAGCGCCTACCGTACAATATCTGCATTCAAAATTTCATTCCGTTCCCTTGAATGGTATGCTCGTTAGGGGGTCATATACCGGCAAAGATTTTTTTATAATCACCCTGCATATCAAACTATTTAATTTCCTTCTTCGACTCTATAGACACTCTAAAAACAGAAAATCTCCTATGAACCTGAATGCATAGATCTAGGGCCCGATTCCTGTCTATAAGAATCTCCAGATTTTATTTGTGGAGATAAAGGATGATGATGTGGAGAAAAGGATAAGATGTGGATTATAATGAGATTGGACTAAGTTTGAGCAAAGTTCAAAGACATAAACTGCCTTCAAAAAATAGCTTCTCGAATCTCGACACAACATCTCGAATTAGTTTTTTAGAAAAAACAGAAAAATATTGAATTAAAACCTCTTGAATTGAAGTATCGAAAAGAAAACTGGTATCTAGCTTCAGGCAGGTTCTCAAAACAGAGAATGCTGACATCCAGATATCATTATTGATAATGACTATTATGAGAAAAAAAATGTCATGTAATGCTAAGATTGCGTTAAAAGTCCTATTGGCCATTAATAGAAATTTATTTCATTATTTTCCAAAATAACGAGTGAAGCATAATTAATCACCAATTTTAAATTAAAGAAAAAGATTCTTTTTTTATATAAATAATTGTAATTTATAGTAACAAAAGACATTTTAAAATTTAAAAAATAGTTTCGTTATGGATACTAAAAGACCTGTAGCATTTTCAAAGCATCAAAATATACAAAAAGTAATTGAGAAAAACGTCACTCATGAACTCGAATCGATGCATTCAAATCATGTGACATCAGTCACATGACAAACGTAAATGAGAATATCTAACATCTAACTGCACGCTGTCTTACGCTGAGCAGTGACGTCGCATCCCTTTTCCTCGTACAAGATGCGCAATAGATTACAAAATTAATTTGGTGTGGTGTATTTGACTTATATCACGTGACAGAAAATTGATTCTATTGTAAAAAATTACAAATTATGTAACAGATGACGGAGAAATTAAAAATGAATGTCCAAACTTTTTTTAAAATACCCATGCTAAGAGACAAAAAAGTTATGGTGATTTTTATATTTTTTTCTACGAAGATTTTATAAATTTTAAGTAATAAACGAATTCATCTAATACCCTGCATATTGAAAGAAAGAACGTCATTCTTGACATCACGCAAAAATGAATGTTTTTGCTAGACAAAAGTAAAATTTCTGCTGACTTGCAATGAAATTATTCATTAACTTGTGGTGAATACAAATACTTGTAACCTATGAGCCGGTCCTGATCTAGTGCGACGTAATCTGAAACTAATCTTAATCGTAATCGAAACTGATTCGTTCGATTACTTCCACTTCTTCTCTTATTATTATTCGAATCGTCGACACGGGACCAGGCGCGGTTCATAGGGTGAAAATGTTGTTGTATTTGAATGTTGGAAAATAAATTTATTTTTGTAATAAGGAATTTATATAATTGGATCCAGCTACATACCATGCACATATCCAATTCCTACAAACTCATAAACCAGAGTTGAAAAAAAATGATTAGCAGAAAAGAAATCATACAAAAATAGTTGAAAGCAGAACGAGTCTATTATAACGATGGCCAGAAATTCTACAACAGAGAGAAAAATAATATCAACTGCAAAGTTCATTTTTCTTTGTAGCAAATTCATCTTGCTTTTATTGGGAAAAAAATAGTTGTGCTGCCATCTGCTGGGAAAGAAACAAGTTATTTTCCTTCACTTTTGCACCGACACAAAAAAAGGTGTGGTGTCGCCATCTATAGGAAACACAAGTCATTTTCTTTCAACGTTTCATTTCCGTTTAAAAACAGAAAATATAATAGTTTTATTGAAAGAAAAATTAATGCTCTGCTTAGATGCGAACTGAAATATTTTTTTTAGAACTTAAAGGTAAATTCCACACCAAATTCCCGATAAATTCAGAGGAATCTAAGTATGTGTGTCAAGAAGTTCCTGGACTCCACCCACTGTAATTGGAACAACAATCTTGTGTTCGCAGTGACAGTGACCTGCAATCTTGGTACGGAAAAGTGCCAAAATGTGCCAAGAGGCAAAGCTGTGTTAACATCGAGAGTTCTTCGATTAGCATAAGTTCATCGTCACCTTCCACACACACATGATGACAGAAACCGCCCATACCTGCAACTATTGCAGTTACTGAATAGTTGTTGAATAGGTATGGAACAGACACGCGTGATGACAGAAAATTCCTATTGTAACAACTCCTCATAATAACATAACTATGTTACTTGGCATGCAGAGTAATCAGGATTACATGTCACTATCTCAGAAGATACATTTGTCGGCTCTCTGCGAGGCTGTTTTCTGATTCTCTCCGGTAAGACTTGAAGATATGGCATAATCCTTTCGCCAAGCTCGCGACACTTTTGACAACCTTATGATGGCCACCAGCACTTAGATTAACTCTAATAGTGGCGGAGACATCTTTTTTTCATTTTTCAGGTTCAGTTTAAAAGTAGACAGTTTGTGTTTATACGTATAATTTTCTTAAACAACCATGGATAAAGTATTCTTAAGATTTCAGAGACATAATTAAATACAAAAAGATCGGTTCATTCACTTTAAAAGTTAAGTTTTCTAACCTGAAAGCTAAAAGATCAAAATAATTGGGCGCTTGGAGGATTAAATCTAAAAACAAATGTGGTCAGTTTTTCGCTTGAAAAATTCTAATTTGGCGGACAAGACAAAACTTCTTTTTGCACACGAAAACATTGTCATAACTCGAAAGATTCACATTCTTGTCATTAAATCCTAAGTTAGTATTCATCATACAGAAATTATTAAACCATATATTTTAAGAAACTAAATCCAGCTTGCATTTACCTGAGCCATTCTCTCTGGCGGTATTAGGGTTGTCAGAGATAGTTCTATGCTCGGAATGAGATAATCTCGCATGGATTCGGATACTCCTGGTTGGTGACTGGATTCGCTCATGTCCACAACACCTGGAAAAGATACATAAACGAGACTTTTATTCAGAGCATCTTGAAAACAGTCCGATAAATTTCAGAATATCCTTTGGTGGGAATTGTTTAACCTACTGGGAATCTCAGTCTAGTAGCTTTAAAAATGCAGCATACTGCAAAATCTCTAATCAATGGGTGATTCATTAAAATATTTCAATTGAAATAATCTCTAATTTTGGAACCATAAGCAAAGAAATACAGTGAAACCACCTTTTACTAATCTGTTCTGAAATATATTTCTGGGCAAAATGAAACTCATTCATGAAATCAGACTTACAAAAACAAAAGGTTCCTTATTATTTTGTATATTGTTATTGTACATAATGACATTGCATGATTAAATCAAACGAGAAATACAACTGGTGGAAAAAGAAGATGCAATTAATTAAGTTTGAAACAGAATTAAGAAAAGGTTATACTTTGTTTTTAAAATGCAGGGTTTCAGAGAACTTTTGGACACATTTCAAAATTTAATAAAAGTTGTTTTGTTCAGATAGGTGGCGTACCATTACGACATTCTAAATTTTCTACAGCGAGAGATTTCCATTCGCATTGGCTACCGATCAGCAGAAGCCGATGCGCATTTTCTGGTTTCCCTTTTTAGTTTTTCTTGTATATCTCGAAAATTATTCAGTTTTCGAATTACAACTGATTTAATAAATTAAAGAGCGTGAAATTCCCTACAAATAAATGCCTTTATTTTTCTTCTAGCTTTAATATTTTCGTAAATAATGGCTTTCAAAAATTAGAGATTTCCAGTAATTTACGGCCACCTAGACCACAGTAACGGCGCTTTACCTATCTGAAAAAAAACTTCCTTAAATGCACTCTCATTTTAAATAAACCGTAATTGTAACATTATTAGTTTTTTTTATTAATTTTTGAAATGTGTCCAACAGTTCTCGGACTCCCTGTATAACAAATATATGTCAAAATGTATTTAAGTAGGAATGTCAAGCAGAATTCTAAAATTATACTAGAAGTATTAATAAGGCATTAAAAACGTAATTATGCAATTATAAGAAAAGACAAGATCCAATTTTGAGATATATTGCTTTAACTGAAAATGCTTTACTTACCAATAGTCAGGGTTGAATTTTTGGCCGTGTAATCACAGGATCTGGGTCCTGATCTCAAAACAGGAAACAGAGCCGTTAAATGTTCCACAGCCAAGGCATTGTGGCCACAACTATCATATACTTTTAGACCTATAAGGAATGGATGAGATTAAATAATTTAATACGTTTATCATAGCTTGAATTTCAAAATAAGAGATGGAAAGTGGGAAAAAACTAAATGGAAAAAAAGTTTCTTCTAATTCTTTAAATTTTGACCGCTTTCATGTGTTATTTTTAAAAACGATTTCAGAATTTCAGAAACTTCACGATTCGTAATTTATTCTACGGCACATAGTGGTGTGTAGAATGACCAGATATATAGGATTGAAATTTTTCGGTATCATTTGTCGCCACCGCGTGTTGATTTCATGCCCATATTCTTGAAAATTGGGAAGTGAATTGGCATTCTAATCTTATAACTTTATCTCTTCAAAAATAAGAATAGTCCTAAAGAAACTTACTAAAGCAGATCTCTGTCATCAAGAAGAAAAATCTTGGATGTTTACAGAGTTAGCAAATTATTTAAACATGTTTACAGAGATCAAACGAAGTATAGTGTTAGCATATTAAATATCCCACTTGAATTCTAAACTCTTTATATAATTCTGTAAAACAATTTTCACTAACCTTTGGTCACGACAAACTCAGTCAAGCTCTGCATTTTGTCCCACAAATCAGTGTATCAAAGCAGATTTCACCATAGATATACAGGGTGCCCACCTTAACTTCAGAACAACGGCAGTAATAGTCATGAAAGTAGTGTCTAGGTATAGGAAAATGTCTATGAGCTATATACGATAAGATCACTTACAGCGCCACCTGGTGGCAAACTCCGGAGTTAGCGTTCCTATCTCGAAAACGGTACAAATAGGGGGTAAACGTCAATTACAAAGTTTTAGAGCGTTATCGATTTAGTACAAAAAGACACCTTGCGCACATTAATACCAAGAACAAAACGCTTGAAATGCACATTTGTTTGTTCGCATTTTCCGGAATTGTGACATCACAAAACGTGGAAGAGAGGAGAAAATTTAATTTTTCGGAGAAAAAATGGTCCCATTGTCCTTTTTCCTGTGGGAATAATTCAAACAGCAGGTGTGTGCGACCTTTGAACTAACTTTGCAGGACTTTCAACCAACGACGTATTACTTGTTGATTGTGCTCGCCCACCAACTGTATGCTAAAACGTGTCCGAAGTGAACTTCAAACAAGGGCTCAGATCTGTATTGTAGATGACGGAGAGCACTTTGAACACCGAAAATAAAGCTATCCTGTGATAACTAATTGTATTTTCTCTTAACCCGTCTTGTGACGTCACAGTTTCGGAAATCGCGACCAATCGAATGTGCATTTTAAGCATTCTGTTCTTAGTATTAATATACACAAGGTGTTTTTTGTACCAAATCGATTACGCTCTACAACTTCGTAATGAACTTTCCTCCCTATTTTGTACCGTTTTCAAGATAGGAACAACAACTTCGGTGTTTGTCACTAGGTGGTGCTTAAAATCGTCTCATCGCATATAGACGTTTTACTATACCCAGACACTATTTTCATGACTATGACTGTCGTCGTTGGGTGGCCCTTACTTAAGTGGGCACCCTGTATAGAGAAAAATCGTGTGCTTGGTTGCTAATTTATTTCGTCGAGCAATGAATTATTCTTCTACCTGTTAATTTTATTTTTAAAAAACAATGATTGAGAATAAGAAAAGAACTTATGTACCCATTTTGACACCAGGTATGAGGGACCCTCCGCCATCGTCCGATATCAGTCCACTCTTCCTGTTGAGCACATCGACAGCCCATCGCATGGCCTCGAACACTTGCACCCCGTCGTGGGTGGGACCGCCGCAGCCGTACAGCCCTTCGCCGGGGTCGTGGATGGGAAGGACGGCCCCGATGACCACCTCGGCATTTCGCTCGACGGTCACGTGCTGGGGTGGCAGCTGGCAGTCCTGGGATGAAGTTCGAAGAAAGAATGTGACGAAAAAACATATAGTAGAGAGAACATGTCGAGGTTTTCTCTTGGTCAGCATGAATACCTGTCATGAAGAAGAATAAAGTTAATAAACACATTTTTTTTTTTAAAACGAGCTTTTATTTGTGTACTGAATAACAGAAATATTTTTGATTTCATTTATTTCCTACTTTTTAGTCTTCAATTTATAGTTCATTATTCTAAATATTATGAAATCTTAAAATCATTTTTTCTCGAATTCACTAACAGGTGGCGTCACTTGTGCGGATTCAAAATTTAATTAAATTAATCCGTTAACTGATAATTAATTCTGAAAATATTAAAATGGTGTAATATCATACAGAACACACAAGTTTACAAAATTTTTCACATCAGGAAGTGAGTGGAAAAACCGATTACAAAATTTCGTCTTTGTAAACAAGAAATTAGTCAAGTTAAATAAATCTTTCAAACAATTATTTTTAGTTTACTTCAAGCACTTCTTCCATTAAAAGATTTTTTTAGTAGATTCCCTTTCTATACATTTTTCTTAATCTATTGAATGACTCAATTAATGAATTGAATGGTGCTAAAAATAAAGCTATGCTGATTGGTGAGTTTTCAGAAAACTGTTTTAACTCACATGTCAATTTAGAATGATATAAGGATCCAATGCTAAATCGAAAAACAATGCATCGTTATTAAGTTCTTCGGATTTAATTCGAATGTATAATTGTCGAGAAAATGGAGACAAAGACTCTTTTTACTTCAATTTTCATTTTTTGCATGTTCACATCTAATGAAGTGGTTTATGAATAAAATATTTAAAACAGTTTTCTATTTATTTATTTCCCGTTATATCTTTATACGGTTGGTTGATTTACACGTAAATAAAGTTTCGCAAAACTTTTCGTAAAAATAAAAAAATTTTCTGCTTCGCTAACAAAGGTAACTTTTAGAATGATATGCCCTAAGATATTTTTATGCGACTGCAAATTCTACTCGAACAAGAAATTCCGAGCAGTAAAAAATTAAAAACTTCTTTAATAAGTGAACATTTTCTTTGATTAATGTCGATTAAATTATTTTATGCTCTCGTGTTTTTATATTCAACCTTTTAGTATGAAACTGGAAAAGTACAACGAATATGCTGTGATGTACTTCAGTATAGCATGAGGAATCGTGGAGCCTTCTTTATCAAAAATAATATGTTTATTGGAAGTCTCCCACAACACAAACATGTAAAACAAACACATACACTTACATCACAAACGTTACATCACTGACTTGCATCGAATTCCATGTTCAAAACCTCAATATTCTTTTCCGTTGCTAGGCAACGTTAGCAAAAAACAAAATATATCGTGGCCATACTATTTTTATAATCTTTAGAAAATAATTATGCCAAACGATATTTTTTATCTCATTAATTTTTTTTTACAGCCAAACGATATTTTTAAATTAATTTCGTTTATGACCAAACGATTTTTTTTATCTAATCAATTTCTTTTCTTTAAATATTTTAATAATTCTACAAATATATATATATATATATATATATATTATTCGTTACGAATATTACACTGCAGACAAAATATTTCAAGAATGAATGCTCGATTCATGTAAAACAAATCGTAAAATATTGTTTAGAAAATCAGTTTTTATAAAAGTAGTAGATCTGCTTACAAAAGAAGTAAGCAATCGTAAAGCAGAAACGAAATCTCACACTCAAATATGAAAATAAAGATACTCAAGATCAAAAGTACTAAAGCACGCACTTAAATTTACACATTACGCCGAAGCTTCTCGAAGTTTCTAAGCGGATTATTTTACACAGCATTGCAAAAAAAATTTAATAGCTTAAGGAAAACCAATTAAATAAATAAATAATAAATTTTAGTTCACATGCATTTAATTCCGTAATTTCAATGATGTAGGAAGGAAAGTGGAGAAGTGTTTCTCACTCAGTGTGGAAATATTATGAAAGATTGGGAATTTTCTTTTACAGTTACTTAAAAAAAGATTTATCAAGATTAAAAACAAAACTTGAAGACTAAGATATCTTTATTTACATGAAGTAAAATGTTTCAAATTCAAACTAATATGCCCCACTGTGCAATTTCCAAATAATTAACAAAACAACATCATGATATGCAAAAAAATACTAAACAATCCATATTATACATTCCATGTAGTTGATGCTAAATTTTAAATTATGTTCTTGATAGCTATAAAAATGTATAGATATAAATAGGAATTTTTACTCAGGAAATTTAAGCACATTCCATCTTTTGAAATTTAGAAAAATGGTTATAATGTATCTCGAAAATTCTTCTGATTTGCATGGGAATTTTTTGGATGGATTTCTTTGAAAATTCAAAAATCTGTGCATACAAAGGAATATGATTTTTGGAACCATTGAAAGTAGTGAAATCTGTTGCCTGTATAACAGTTTGCAAGATTTTGAATAGTAATTGATCACACGTGGAAGAGGAGTTAAAAAACAAAAGTTTTTTTTTTTCATTTTGCTTAAAAATAAACCTCTTAGGAAAAACTTATCTGGGCAGGAAACAACTTTAATTTTGAATTTTTAATTAAAAAATTAAAATCATAATTATATTTAATAAACCCAGCAAATTTTTTATCACGGTTAAATGATCACCCAACATATATTACATTACTAAATAACAATTTAGACTACTTATACCGATTCGACATCTATCAAAACCATCCCTCAATGTTACGCTTCAAAATGCGATAGTTTTTTTTTTTTCCTTTCTTTTTGTCTTCAAGGAAACTTTGGCTTTCAAGTTACAAAAAGAGGGAAATATTTTCTCACAGATGACAAGGAACTTCCCTTGATGCCGAAGTTTTTATGTAGGATAGCTTAAAGTTAACATTTCTTAAAAGGGAAACTTTTTCGAAGCTGTCAAATTAGTTTGCGTCAGCATTTACTTCAGGCCTTTCCTTACTAGACTTGAAATTTCGTGGTCAGTCAACTCAAAATCCTTTCTCGAAACTAACTGCTAATTACTTTCTCCTACCCGAAGTGTATAAAGAAAAAGTGTGTAATTG